>WSYH01000115.1:84551-142006 GCA_036426205.1 Ascaphus truei | reverse complement strand
AAAAATATATATTATAAATACTGTATATATATACCTGGGTTGAACGGGACGAACTTAGATATGATAAATAGAATTATTCCTTGATAAAGGTGAACACAACAGATTATACAATAACAGGCAAAATATAGACACTTACGTAAAAGATGAAAATAATGAAAACAGTCCCATCTGAACTGGCAGTTTCATCAAGCAATCACCCAAGACATTGCATGGCATTTCTCTCAGCAATCAGGAAATCATTCAGCAAACGAAGACCAAAAATGAAGACCAGGATAGATGGGGAACAGCAGGTTAAACCTTTTCTCCCTCTATCTGTAACATTAAAAAACCTTGTTGGTTGCAATATTCCAGCCAGTCTTGGATGGTAACACATTTTGAGGACGCCCCCCTGCTACTGGCACATGTGGCAGTAGAACTCTGGGGTCTCCTTTCTGAGGCCCCACATGTGCAAAGGAATGCCAGGCCAGCTACCCTCCGGATCTTGGACAAGATAACCTGTGTTGGACAGTGATAAGTAGGACACTTAAAAACTGCTATGGTATGCGCCTCCCCCCATACTCACAGACAGGGAGGTAATAAACCTTTTGAACAAAAATTAAGTTCTAGCCATTGGGACTCTAGGGCCATCTGTCATCCTGATAGCTTCAGAGACATTTCTTTGCTTTGTCCATACGGAGACACGTATTAACGACTATTAACCCTTGTGCTCCCGGATGGATTCTAGTGTGTGGGTGCAAGAAACTGAGGTACAATAACAGAGGGGCCACAGGAAAATACACACTTTACAGGTTATAACAGGGGTGAAATCACATTTCTGGACCTCAGTCCAGTTAACCCCTCGTCTCCCTGTGTGGGGTCAGGGGTGGCCAAATGGGGTGCAACCCCTTTAATCCCGGCCAAATCCCCTCCATCGTCCAGGCGCTACTGCGCATGCATGAAGAAATGAACTCCCAGATGTTCTTCTGAAAAACTTTATTGACCACAACACAAGGGCTACACCGCAATCTCCCCCTCTACGCGTTTCACCCTTACAGATAGGCTTCGTCTCGGAGTGGGGAGAAGCGGTGACTGCCAGATTATATACACTCAAAAAGCCCGCGAAAATCAATTAAAAATTTAACTGTTCATTACCATTGCCCTGTTATTTTGCTTCCTGTGTCATGCTGATATATTAAACCTATGAATTTGTATGTATCTTACATATATGTGTGTGTGTGTATCATGCACATATGTATACACTTAGGATATAGCATCAGGCAATGTATTGACAGTAAATCAATGTTATTAAAAGCTCGTCTCATCACTGCAAAGATGTGATTGGTTCCTATGTCTATGCTTAATAACTAGAACACAGTTTCAAATGCATAATGATATGTAAACTCTATGCAGATACAACATCATATATTAAACAAATCTAATTGCTATTGAAGATACTGTGTACAGTAGGACCAATTCCCTGAAAGGGAAAGAAGGAAGAAGGTGAGGGGGGGGGGGGAGGGAGTGAGGGAGGGGGGGAAGGGGGGGTGATGGTGTTGGTGATGGTAAAGTTAGGAATAGAACAGAGCAAGGTTTACTTATTTAATTTTAAAATAAATACCTAAAACTTTATGTGGAGGACACAGTGCTATGCAAACTCAAACAACACATACCTATATCTACAGAAAACATCGCCGATCCCTTCAATATTAAGTCCATTGGGCTGTAAAGTATCAGTGTATGGATCCAATGGGCCTCTCGCTGATTAAGATCTTAACCTCTATCCCCTCCCCTGGGGGAAGAGCAACATGTTCAATGGCACAGCATTTAAGATTCTTTATAGAGCCCAATGGACAAGTATTGAATGTATTGGTACTGGATGTTCAGTCATTATTTTTTATAAGTCTCAAGTGTTCCAAAATGCGGATTTTTAGGGCTCTACTGGTTAGCCCTACGTATTGTTTTTTGCATCCGCATTGTAGTGTATATACAACGAAACTTGTCTGACACGACATAAACGTTCTAATACTAAATCTGCGTGTTTCTTCACGGTTTGAAAATTCCGCGGTTTTGATCATATTCGGGCAGAGTCTTGCAATGTCCACTTTGAACGAACCAATTAATTTTGGAAAAAAGGACCGTCTATGATATTCTATTGGTTGATTTTAACATGCTAGGAGATAAAAGATTACCAAGTGTAGCCGCTTTACGAAATACTACCTTAGGGCCTACACAGACCATTTTGCTCAGCAAAGGGTCTAAAGATAGTGGGGAGGGGATAGAGTTAAGATCTTACATCAGCGAGAGGCCCATTGGATCCATACACTGAATACTTTACAGCCCAATGGACTTAATATTGAATGGGATCTGCGATGTTTTCTGTAGATATAAGGTATGTGTTGATTTTGAGTTGCAACAGCACTGTGTCCTCCAAATAAAGTTTAGGATATTTATTTTATAATTATATCAAGTTATAACCTTGCTCGTTCTATATCCTAACTTTACCATCCTCTCCCCCCCCCTTCCCCCCCCCCCCCCCCTTTCCCCCATCCCCCCCTACCCCCCCCTTCCCTTTCATTCTTTCCATTTCCAGGGATGGTCCTACTGTCACACAGTATCATTCAATAGCAATTAGATTTGTTTAATATATGATGTTTATCTGCATAAGAGTTTACATATCATTATGCATTTGAAACTGTGTTCTAGTTATTAAGCATAGACATAAGGAACCAATCACATCTTTGCAGTGATGAGACGAGCTTTTTAATAACATTGATTTACTGTCATACATTGCCTGATGCTATATCCTAAGTGTATACATATGTGCATGATACACACCACATATATGTAAGATACATCAACATTCATAGGTTTAATATATTAGCATGACACAGGAAAGCAATAACTACACGGGCAATGTAAGAACAGGTTAATTTTTAATGATTTTCGCGGGCTTTTTGAGTGTATATAATCTGGCAGTCACTGCTTCTCCCCACTCCGAGACGAAGCCCCTATCTGTAAGGGTGAAACGCGTAGAGGGGAGATTGCGGTTGTAGCCCTTGTGTTGTGGTCAATAAAGTTTTTCGAAGACACTCCGGGAGTTTCATTTCTTCAGGCATGCGCAGAGAGCGCCGTTTCACCTCTTCGTTCCAGAAGAATAGCAGAGCTGCTTGCAAGACAGAGGGGAAACCTCTAAACCTGAATGCTGACAAAACCTGAGGAAAAAGGCAGCAACCCAGGAACAGAGAAGAATTTCCCTCCAACCACTACAAACAGATTATACTTTCCTTTATAAAGACTTTTGGTATACCTGCTTTATCAAGATATATGTTTGGGGGCTGGGAGACATGCTTATCTAAAGGGAGTTGTGGACCATAGGTTTCACAGAATACTCCCAAGTGAATAGAAGCTTTTGTTTGACCCCTTGTTTGATGGTTTTCTGATGTTAAGGAAACAGGCCAATAAAAGCCTTATTTAATTTCAACCATAACCAGTCTCCCTAATAATGGATGCAATAATGGTAGCTACATCTCTGTGCGGACTTTATAATTGCCAGAATATTTAAGAAACATTATTACATATTCATGTATTATCATAATCATACATTGATATTTTCACAATATTTTAGTGTTATTTATGCAATCATTACATGTAATACGTTAAAGAAATTAACCAAAGGTTATTTGGTATTTATAGTTAATTGATGACCATTTCTATGTTTATTTTGTTTATTTTATTTTAGTTGTTTTTGTTAGGACACATAGGGGCTTATTCTATGTTCGCTGAAGTTCCAGATGGGGCTGTTTCGACCAAAGTTCTCCATTGAAGCAATACCAATTTTGACTGAAAATATAAATTATTATTAATAATCCAATTAGTGTGGTGTGTTAGCAAGGTAGCCTGAGTGCAGCTTTCATCCGAGATAACGCTGCTGAGTTTAAGAGAGGTTTCTACAACACCACACGATCCCTAATGCCCCATATAACCGAGTGGGGAACAGGAATACTGCAATGAAGACACAATGGTGGCTGTCTCTGAGTATACTAGGAACAGGCTAAAAGTCCTCTGGAGTGCCTCAAAATGCTGAAACCCCAGACTTTCCCCCATACTGTACATTATGGTCTATAGAGAACTGCCATATTATCAGGCCAACTATCGGGGATACTGTTTACAGTATATATTCAGAGTTGGATAAGTCCTTAGTTGCTGTTTTATTTGTACAAGGGAATATAGATACTAGAAACGTGCTTCAGCTCTTCATATTGTTCTAGACCACATGCTGCCCAAGCCTGTTGCCAATCCTCTACTTTTACCACTCTAGCCAATGTGTTGATTCTACTATGGATGTACCTTATCCATATTTACTAATATGAAAGTACGTAATTAGCTTATTTCTATTTTTCATGACCAATTAGAATATTTGAATGTTTGATTGTCATTGTATATTCCCTCTTTCACCAATATTTTCTGTTCTGAAGTTTATCCATAAACATTTAGCTTTTATTACTTTCTAGTGTACTTAATGTTCAACGTTTCATTTTGAATAATGGTCTCAGCACGCATTGATTGAAAATGATCTCTCATGTATTTTAAAGCGTGTGAGATCGCTTAATCAGACCACTCTAAACTCCATTAATTTTAGTACATAGCCTAGTGGGCAGTAACACTGAAAGCATCCCAGACTTACCAATGTGGCTTACCTCTTATTTTTATGAGCCATCACTTGTGGGAATATGAATATATGACCAGTGAAATACGACAGGAATCCAATAATTGTATGTTGGATGAGAATGATTATCACTCACAACAGCTTAGGCATGATTTTATGTCTTTATTTGTGCATCATGTTCTTATCTTTTGTAAGCTATCATATTAGCTTTGAAACATTTCCTTTACTTGATTAATATTCTAGTAATAAATAATATGGTACAAGACTGCATATACAATATGTGATGGAATGGAATGTTATATATACTTTTGTTTTAATAGTTAAAAAGCACCTATTGTATCAAACATTCGGAAGAAATGTTGTGTTCGACGAGGCACAACAATATTTTTAAACAAAAGTATAGGGTACAAAATAGCCCTTGCAGACACACCGTTTTCATGATTCTAACACAAGAGGAGAATGTTTGTATAATGTACGAGTTAGAAGTGGTCCAAAACATCCTTATATACAGGTAGCTTTTTCTTTTTCTATTTTAACAATGTATGAAGATGTCTGATAATCCTGAAGTAGGGTACAATGGCCTGAGCAAGGGAATCAAATTGACTGAATGCCAGATTGTGACGATGCTTTCTCGATCAGGAAGCGGACCCGCAGGGCTGAAGCAAGGATGCCAATTAACCGACCAGAGCACAGGGACAGTGTCCTGTTAGAGTATCCGTGGTTGGTAAGCAGGCAAGGTCAGGGCAGGCAGCAGTGGTGCAGAATACAGGTGAAAGGCAAAAGGGCAGGGCAGCGGAAGGCAGCGAGTTGTTGGGTCAAAGTCCGAGGTCTGCAACAGGAATTCAAATGAACAGGGAAGCCACAGGGATAGGCAAGCCACAGGGACTGGCAAGCCACACGGAAGGCTCATGAAGGGGAAGCCTCCGACTAGAGCCCAGGTGGCCAGATCACAGGGAAACATAGACAATGCACAGGCAGGGACTGGAGTCACTGGCTGCTATTTAAGCCTTAACAGGTGCAGCCAATATAGTAGGCTGCCAGTAATCAAAATGTCCACAGCAGCCAGGTAAGGGCGATTCCAGCCAAAGCCTGGACTGGAACCCTTCAACAGATCCTCTGCATGAATATGACATTATGGAGTGCAAGGGGAGCAAAAATAAAGTCCTGAGCAGGTGTATGATATTTCAAATCCTGGATGCTGAAAAGATTCCAGCAGCAACAGGAATACACTATGAAAACGGGGTACCCTTTACAGGATATATAAATATTATCTAAGGTCCAAAAAGAATCCGAGGTGCAGTATATCATTTAACCTTTGGAATGAACTGTCCGTAGTACTGTATAATTACTCAGTAAGCTTCTCTGTGCAGTTGAGTGGTTTCCTTATCTATTCTTGACAGTGCCTTATGTATTTGTTCTATCCCCATCATTTTTAAGGATATGGGATGTTTAGATGTTTTAGCTGCTGGATGAGTGTAGTTTATTCTACACCTTGAAATATCTTTCGCTTATGCTTGATGAATCTGTTTCTTGAGTATCCTAAGCATGTAGATTGTAATTATCTTATATAATGATGAACAAGTAGCCCATTGATTATGTATGTATGTATTTATGCATATCTTTATATAGCACCAATAATGTACATTATCACTTCATAGCAGTAAACAAGTGACATAATAATATAAATAACAAATAATACAAATGACACATAATATAAGCGCTTCAGACATAAACGTAAAATTATAAAATGGAGAAAAATTAGTTCCTGCCCCAAGAGCTTACAATCTAGTTGGTAAGTAGGAAGTATGTACAGAGACAACTAGGAAGGTGTTCTGTAAGTGCAAGGGCAGTCAAGGTCGATGTATATATATTTTAGTATCAGCCACAGAGCTACCCATAAGCTTTGTTAAGGAGGTGGTTTTAAGATAAGATTACATTGGCATTATCCAGGCTCCACGTATTTGGTTGCTAGCTTTCACTGGCTTCTATTGCACATAGCCACCTATTATCCCGCCTTGGTCGGGATAAGCAGTGACGGAGACGAAGGGTCCCTACTCATACGGGTACCACAGTGATGCGTGAACCTGAAAGTAGGGGAGTTACGAGGGTGTACCTCTAAAACCCCAGCGCGCAGGAAGAAACCACACCTGACCCTCAGCACTCCACACAAGCAGCTGAAGGAAGAAGCCACTGAGGCATGAGACAGTGAGTGCTGGTTACTACGTAGATTTGTTAGTACTATACAGGGAATAAGGGTCCCCTTTTGTTCCGTGCACCCGCAATTGCATATATTTAACACCATCAGAGTGCTGTCTATCGTCCCCTTTTACACCGTACATATCAACAGCCCCTATTCTCCAGAACCACTATGTACAATTCGGAGCCTGGTTGCAATCTTTTACTGGATGTATTTTTTATTATGAAAGTAACTACTTGCTTTATTTTTTTTTGCTTAATACATACCTTTTTACCTTGGTGCGCTCCGGTGCTTTCTTTTGGGGTTTTAAGATAGGTCTCAAAGGAGGATAGGAGGGTGCTACTCGGTATTGAAGGAAGGACATTCCAGAGGTGTGGGGCAGTCAGTGAGAAAGGGTTAAGGCGGGAGAAGAGCAGATCGCAAGAGTCGAGATGGTGTAAAGTAAGAAATTAGGACTGAAATGTAAGGAGTTTATTGCCTTAAAATGAGGAGTGTTAAAAAATTGAGTATGTGATACAGAATTTGATATGAAGCCATAAGGGGATTTCAGCAGCAAAGACGCTGCGACAGGTTTAGGAGAGAGTAAAATGATTCGTAGCAGCGTTTAGGATAGATTGTAGCGGAGACAGATGAGAGTCAGAAAGGCCGACAGCAGGCAGTTTCAATAGTCAAGAGGGGAGAGAATTCGGACCTGCGTAGATTTTAGCTGTAGAGCAACAGAAGAAGAGTGTATCTTTGCAATATTGCAGAGGAAAAAAATAAAGATAGAAAAAACATATTGTGATAGCAGCACTCTGCTGGCTTTTATTTGAATTGTTTATTCTCACTACAGTATGTCGTGATTAGGAGACACTGTATGGAAATGCATGGAAAATGGGAGGAATTTCTCCCTCCCTCCCCCTGATGCCTTGTGTCTTTTGCCGAACTCGTCCACCACGCATGCTCCATAGCTCTCTGACATCAGCAGATGATGTATGTGAGTGAGCACGTGCTGATGTGTGCCAGTGGGCATGCCGATGTAGTTAGGTGCATGCCATCACTCATCGCTTGGTGCAACGGGAGTGGGGTTCACCTGGACATAAGGTAATGTTTTGTACTATATATACTGACTTGTTTGTTTAATATTTCATGCCATACTCTTGAAAAAGGCTGCCGTGTCAGCAGAAACATCGGTAATGGTTGGCTGAATAATTCTTCCTGTTTTGAAATTTGATAGTGCCCTACGTCTCCTTCATTTGCACTCGATTCTTTGGCCAGCTACAAGTCTGACTATGAGCTAGGAGTACTTGTATTTATACATAGCTGGTTTTTGTTTTATGAGAGTGCTACAACAATATCTTTTTGTTTGTTTTTGTGTAGCCGGTCCCCTCTGGCTCCCCGGTTCACCGTTTCCCCCTCCCTTACCTCCGTTATGGTTGGGGTGCTTGCGGGTGTGACGGGCTAGCTGTGGCTCCTTTGCATGGCGTCACCATGTTTAAAGTGTTCGCACATGTGGCGGAGTGTCGCGCATGTGCAGAAGGTGTTCGGCGCCATTTTGGGGTTGGCACGAGGTCGCGCATGCGCAGTCTGTGTGGGAGTCCCGGCGACCATTACAGATTGCACAGGCGCAGATAGTGCTACCGTGGCCATTACAGATCGCGCATGCGCGTAAAGATGGCGCATGCCGCGCCAATAGATAGAGGCTCTAAAGGAACTACATTACCAGAAGCCTCTGGGGACTGCCCTTTCAACCCATATCACCCTGCGGCATTACAGCCAATAGGGCTTACAGATACTCCTGCTGCAAATGGGATACATTGTTGCGCGCTGTCAGGAAGTCAGTAGGAGCTGCTAACACACAGGGAGGGTGTTTAAAGGTATAACATAAACAATAAAATTTTATTTAAACTCTTCTATAATAAAAAATTTAAAAAAAGAAAATATATAATTATGAACTGTTATATACACAACTAACCACCTAATAGTGAAGATTACCACCATACCCATTGTCCCATATACGTTCTATTTACAGTATTTTCCTTTGACTTTCCAATTCATTTAGTATTGTTTGCACCCCGATACCAGACATATAAGGTTTAAACAACAGGTGATACTCACTATAACACTGAATTATTGTATATGAGTCTGAATACATACCGTGTCAATAATAGGCACAACTGCTTTTTAAAATATTTTTATTATGAAGAGTTTTAATAATGTTTTGTTTTTCGTCATAAATAACCCCTCCCCCCCTGGTGTTAGCATTAGATATGCATAGGTGTTTGATACACAATTGTTTGTTTGGAAACCTTATGATTAGGCAGAGTGCAATATTAGGGTATCTTTTTTTGATAATTTCTTGATCATTTTGAAATATATATTCCCTATTCCCTATGACACCGCCACCCATCATACTCGAATATTAAGGTAGAGCGATTGACCCTTTCCCTACTCCGAGGGTGTTATAGGTGCAAGGAGGCAAGTAGCCTCTGCACTAGCCCAGAGATCCCCCTGGCCCTAGCTAGGCCCTACTCACATATCAAGTTTGTGGTTGCTACAGGGACAGGCCCTTAGGTAGGGACCCGCCCTTTAGTGTTGTTGTTAGTCAGGACCCAGCCAGAAGCTGTGCAGCCCCGAACGTTGAGGTCTGGGACCAGACCCTGTCCAGTTGCAGAGACGGTTTTCCACGGTGGGAACATTCTACAGGACATCATCTCACGCGGAGGCGAATGTCGCGTGGATCAGAGGATCCACTTATCTCCATGTCAGCGACCCGGGTGTGGACCAACTTGCACCAGATATCCCTCAATCTAGCACGGCGCTGAACATGCCTAAGCATTGTGGGACTTTGGGACTTTGGGTACATGGTGTGGGGGAGGCCCTGCGAGGCGTGGGGCAGTTGTGATATCTAGTCATTTAGAGTCTAGTGTTCAGGGTTATGTTATCTCAGGTTCAGTAAAGGCCTTCCGGTTTTTACAAAGCTATTTGTTCATTGTGATTATGTCTGTGGGGGCTGCTTCCGTCTTGCTGGGATCCCTCACAGGTGGAGGCGCTGCACATAGTAAGTGATAACCCCAGTCCTCTCCATGGAACTCAGCTCCTGGAGCCAACAGTAAAGGGCAGCACCATAGCATATTACATCCTACCCCGATCTCACTTATGGGTGGGGAAACAGGGCTACATTTATTTAATACATGTCTTTTGGGGGTGGTCTTTGAATGGCCAAAAGCCTTATTACCCACATTTGGCTAATAGGGCTTTTAGCTATTAGTGTAGAGGGAGGTTAGGTTGGGGGGAGGGGTTGTTTGATTGAGGAGTTACTATTGGGAGCCGTGGTTAGCTCCGGGAGGGGTGCAACCCCTTTAATCCCGGGCCAAATCCCCTCCATCGTCACAGGCGCTACTGCGCATGCCTGAAGAAATGAAACTCCCAGATGTTCTTCTGAAAAACTTTATTGACCACAACACAAGGGCTACACCGCTTCACCCTTACAGATAGGGCTTCGTCTCGGAGTGGGGAGAAGCGGTGACTGCCAGATTATATACACTCAAAAAGCCCGCGAAAATCAATTAAAAATTTAACCTGTTCATTACCATTGCCCATGTAGTTATTGCTTTCCTGTGTCATGCTGATATATTAAACCTATGAATGTTGTATGTATCTTACATATATGTGTGTGTGTGTATCATGCACATATGTATACACTTAGGATATAGCATCCAGCACAAGGGCAATGTATTGACCAGTAAATCAATGTTATTTAAAAAGCTCGTCTCATCACTGCAAAGATGTGATTGGTTCCTTATGTCTATGCTTAATAACTAGAACACAGTTTCAAATGCATAATGTATGTAAAATCTATGCAGATACAACATCATATATTAAACAAATCTAATTGCTATTGAAGATACTGTGTGACAGTAGGACCAATTCCCTGGAAATGGAAAGAGAAGAAAGGGAGGGGGGGGTGAGGGGGGGTGAGGGGAAAGGGGGGGGAGGGGAAAGGGGGGGGGAGAGGATGGGTAAAGTTAGGAATAGAACAGAGCAAAGGTTATAACTTGATATAATTATAAAATAAAATACCTAAACTTTATTTGGAGGACACAGTGCGTTGCAACTCAAAATCAACACATACCTTATATCTACAGAAAACATCGCAGATCCCATTCAATATTAAGTCCATTGGGCTGTAAAGTATTCAGTGTATGGATCCAATGGGCCTCTCGCTGATGTAAGATCTTAAATCTATCCCCTCCCCACTATCTTTAGACCCTTTGCTGAGCAAAATGGTTGTGTAGGCCCTAAGGTAGTATTCGTAAAGCGGCTACACTTGGTAACTTGTTATCTCTAGATGTTAAAATCAACAATCAGAATAATCATAGACGGTCCTTTTTCCAAAATTAATTGGTTCGTTCAAATGTGGACATGCAAGATCTGCCCGAATATGATCAAAACCGCGGAATTTCAAACCGTGAAGAAACACGCAGATTTAGATTAGAACGTTTATGTCGTGTCAGACAAGTTTCGTTATATACACTACAATGGCGGATGCAAAAAACAATACGTAGGGCTAAACCGTAGAGCCCTAAAAATCCGCATTTTGGAACACTTGAGACTTATAAAAAATAATGACATGACACATCCAGTACCAATACATTCAATACTTGTCCATTGGGCTTATAAAGAATCTAAATGCTGTGCATTGAACACTGTTGCTCTTCCCCACGGGGAGGGGATAGAGGTTAAGATCTTAATCAGCGAGAGGCCCATTGGATCCATACCACTGATACTTTACAGCCCAATGGACTTAATATTGAATGGGATCTGCGATGTTTTCTGTAGTATAAGGTATGTGTTGTTTGAGATTGCATAGCACGTGTCCTCCAAATAAGTTTTAGGTATTTATTTTAATAATTATATCAAGTATAACCTTTGCTCTGTTTTATTCCTAACTTTACCATCCTCACCTTCCCCCCCCTTTCCACCCCCCCTCATCCTTCCCTCCCCCCCCCCCTCCCTTTCTTCCTTCTTTCCCTTTCCAGGGAATTGGTCCTACTGTCACACCGTATCTTCAATAGCATTAGATTTGTTTAATATATGATGTTGTATCTGCATAAGAGTTTACATATCATTATGCATTTGAAACTGTTTTCTAGTTATTAAGCATAGACATAAGGAACCAATCACATCTTTGCAGTGATGAGACGAGCTTTTTAATAACATTGATTTACTGCATACATTGCCTGATGCATATCCTAATGTTATACATATGTGCATGTACACACACACACATATATGTAATACATACAAATTCCATAGGGTTAATATATCAGCATGACACAGGAAAGCAATAAAATACGGGCAATGGTAATGAACAGGTTAAATTTTTAATTGATTTTCGCGGGCTTTTGAGTGTAAAATTGGAAGTGCACGGAGGGAGAGAAGCTATCTGTAAGGGTGAAACGCCGTAGAGGGGGAGATTGCGGTGTAGTAAAAAGCTCGTCTCATCACTGCAAAGATGTGATTGGTTCCTTATGTCTATGCTTAATAACTAGAACACAGTTTCAAATGCATAATGATATGTAAACTCTTATGCAGATACAACATCATATATTAAACAAATCTAATTGCTATTGAATGATACTGTGTGACAGTAGGACCAAATCCCTGGAAAGGGGAAGAAGGAAGAAAGGGAGGGGGGGGGAGGGAAGGAGGGGAGGGGGAGGGGAAGGAGGAGGGGGGGGGGGGAGGCATATGACTGAAGCCCTACATACTTCTCGATCTGCATCGTCTGCACTTGACACTTCAAACATAAAATACGACCACTAAAAATTAAGGAAGTGCTGACATCAGAGAAACAACGCACGGTGAAATTGTAATCATCTCCTTCTGAAAGGGGACTGACGCAATCCACCCATTGGGGAACAACATATGGCCCAAATATACCCACGAATTACATGTAGAATACCACAAGGCCTCATTTCCATTGTCCCCTCACTCGTAAGCAAGATCCAGCATTAACCGGTCAACAAACCTCATTAGAACAGACACAGGACATTGATCCCGTCTTTATACCACACAATGTCCTTGGGTATTACCTGGACTATCCAATAATCATAAGGAACGATTCACTTATTCACTGTCTTAATAACCCAAGAAGTGGATGACTTCTGAACATTCCTTACACCTTAGTGCACCCTATAGAACCAATGAAATAATATTCTGCAAGCCAAGTGACCACCCTACCAAGACAATCGCAAGAGCCCAGGACTCTGCCCTTCAATAAGTACTGGTAACGTTCTAGTTACACAAACAAATACATTATAAAGAAAACAGCAAGTTTATGGATCTGACAATTTACAACAAAACAGAGAGAAATATAGGCTATCCCGAGTGAATGACCAAGTCCAGCCAAGTCACGCCACAGCTAAATCTCTTAGTCAATGCACTGAGAGGCATATCCCCGCTCCTGAACACACACATAAAGACCGTCACACAGACCTCGATCCGAGCCCAAAACTCTGCACCAGCACACATACTACTTGACACCAGACTTCCGCAATATCACCTCTCAATGTCATGAGGAAAAAAACTTTCACTGTGCCCCCACCGGGAAGACACAGCAAAGAGAAACTTTAACAGCTCCTCACTATGGGCCTAACCAACAGCTCCATGAAACAGAACCTCTCTACCGTCATCAAAACCCTCTAATGAATCTATCTCCCAAACCTTGAACTTCTAAAATCTCTCTCACGAATTCAATGCACTATAACCGAGCTGGTACACGTGACCACAGTTGTACAAAGAGCCCGGAACATGCCCTCAGCCCATATTATCAGACTATCCCCGACTTTCCACAAAAAATGGGTCAGATTGGTTCTTGCTTGGCAATCGTCCTTTCCTGCGCACCACTATTGTATCTTTGCGCCACCTTTGGAAGTTTGAAAAAGCACCTAGAGCAAGGCATGTTCGCTCTGTGTAGCGCTACACAATCATTGAAATAGAATCTCAGGAAGCAAGCGGGTACATAGAGCTTCAACACTAAACGTTGCTCAGACTCAGGAGCAACTCCTCGTGCGCACTATTGACAAAAAAAACAAGAGTACTGCACACTGGTACGGTTATCTGGGCAAAATTGACATTACACAGTAATTTAGTGAGGATGAACGTTGTTTTTCTAGAAACAAATTCATTTTAATTTTGAAAAAAAAGCGATTGAAAAGGTCTACGTTAGGTGGTTCTTTAGAATCCGCGACAAAAAAAAAGGAGGGGAACTCCCACTAAAAATGGCTCACCTGCTGTCTATACCATCCTAAAATGTGCATTCTTGTATTTTTTGTTATAATAACATTAGCCCTGGTTGTTGGAAGCTTTTATAAGGAAGTGTCACATACTGTAGCAATGTAAATATGCTATTTGAAAACAGACACACATGTTTTAATGCCTCTTGGATATTTGACAAATTAAATGACCCTCAAGGGCCTTTTAGTTGCCACATCGTACCTTTGTTAAATGAACAGATGTGTCAGGGGTTTGCATAGATGATATTATCACATAGGCACACTTTAGCACGGGTACGAAGCATTGCTGCAAGCATGCCAACCGTAATGTCTAACTACCATAGCATGACAGTACACATAAAACACTGTTCAACTTCATTTTCACTCCACCGTAATGCCAATCTTTATCAATCTCTACATAGCCCCTCAGGTATTTATTAAAGTCTAACACAACGTTTAGGCAATCAAACCCTAGCCTACCGTACGTGCGAAGGGTAGTGGCCCAGTATTAATATACCAAGAACTAAAACGTATTTGTCCCTTTCATCACATCTTTACCACAATTCAACAGGTTACGCATATATTTGGGCGTTTCTTATCCATAACACCTGTGTTATGTGGATGGAAGATAACTCCACGACTTTGCATAGCCTACAATCCCCTCCCCCTTCAGGTGTTCCTTGCCATAGGCCATACAAATCAAAACCATCTCGGGGGCTCCTCCACTCACTACACCTATCCCCAGCTGTTGCCAACGCAAATGACTTACTCCTCTATTCAAAATCACGGTCATCGGCTTGTCGGAAAGACCAACAGGTATCCCAATCCACTTACTATGCATCAATGAAGTTCTCCGCAACTCACGAGTATCATAAATACATACAATTAACAAGCTGGTATAGAATATAATTATATTTTCTATTGTTATGAAAACTAATTTCAACAATTATTTGTCTTGACTTTAAAAATTGGCGCAGCTAAAGTTAGGGAATTTAAAAAAATATCAATCCCGCAACTCAGCGTCCTCATACAGAATCTTTACAACTCCCTATCGTCTGTCAAGCTCCATGTTGGCGCGGGAAAAGGCACCCCAATCCCTCACACCAGCGTCCACCGAAAGGACTACCCACTAGTCTGGGGATGACAAAACCACAGAAGGAAAAAGACAGAAGCTCAACCATGGCTTTAAAGCCACCACCTTTATTCACAAATACAATACAAATTGTAACCAGTAACTGCATGTAATCAGTTTTAATGGTAGTCAACCAATAGAAAAAATAACAGGTCTGTTTATTTTCTTTACTGGACTTCCAACTAGACTACCATGTATTACGGGTTGCCTTTTTATGTATGTGTTCATGTTTCTTTCAACACTTGGTGCGCTTCTGTGCTTTTTTCTCCTTCTAAAGTTAGGGAACACTTATCTCAAATATCTATAGGACACAGATGGGAATTTTTAAACCATGGGCTACGAATCCTCTACAACTCTTTTCTCAACTAACAACAAATGAGGTCAAGTTTGAAAACATTGGCCCCCTAAATAACTTGTCAAATAGCTATCAAGCACTTGACCTCTATTCTGATATAACGAAATTATCCACTTCCTGTACACAGGTAACTTCCGCAACCAACCGCTTTTGCCGACAATAAGCTTATAGTGCCCACTGGGGGGGCATGAAGGATTTCATAGTCAAAATCTCGGGTAGTCTTTATTAGAAATTTTAGAAAACTGGGGGGGGACGACGATTGTGGAACACAATTATCAGCAACTCACCCAAACAGACGGGGGTACACGGGGGGGCCCGACAGCTACTGCGGATCTATTAAGGCAGAACAGAGAAAAAGATCAACCTACAGACCACCCTAGTGACTGCAATTGGTAAGTTCCCATGCTGCTGCCGTTAGCAAGAGTGGTCTAAGGTGGGACCGGGACATCGAGTTCCGGGGCAATGGTGCTGCCAACAAGAAGATAGTTTTTTGTTTGAATATACGGTGGCTAGTGATAGGATCCGGTGGGCTACATAACAATGGTTAATTTAGTTTTATGGGGGGTTCAACCTTAGGGCAATAAAAAATACTGTAAAAGTAACCTTGGAAAGGAGCTCACTGATGTAGGAGAGTGATACACTTTCATAATCTAGTAGTCAGGGGGTAAAGAAACTAAGCCCTACATATTTTATACATTTAAATTAGGTTGTAGCCATTTTCTAGTAACTGACTCACGGAATGACGATAACTCGACACATGATCCCTTTGTATATAATTTCTCCCAATAACACACACTAGCCACAAGGGGGGGGGATGCTTGAGGGGACATTAATAAAGTAATCACATAGAATCAACTCATAGACCCAAGCAGAAATCAACTGAACCTCACATAACACGGGCCCAGGCATCACAGTTAGGGACATACATCTAGAAGTGACTCACAACACTGTACTAAAAGGATAATAGGCCCAAAAAGGTCAACAAGGGGGAGGGAAAAGCGGGAAAAGGGGGGGGGATGGAAGGGGGATGTCTTTCTTTTTGTGCATGACCACGACACAAAAAAACTTAAGCTCATCAAAGGTTGTGTTGTGGGGATTGGTAGGGATCGGGGGGCTGGCACAAGGTATTTACTGGTTCAGATATTGGAAGTCTAATTATGGAGGAAGTAAACGAGTGGGTTCTCGCTAGAGGAAAATGTAAAACAATACACATTGACCCAATGGGGGGGGAACTTAAAATATAGTGCGAATTCGTAAGGGCTCTGGTGAAATTGCTGGGGAATACATTACTTACTTCAATGTGAAAGGGGAACAATTCATGTTTACACTGAGGGGACCAAAAAAATGCACGCAACAGAGAGAAAGGGATGAAGGAGGACACAAGGTGAATGGGGTGTAATTATAATGTCTTATGTATAGTGCCATATACAATGGAACAGAACGGATACATACTAAGACCAAGACACGACTATTCAAAACTTGCTTTAATACTAAGCCGGTACAATTTGCTGGGATAGATGGGGGGTGTGACTTTGTGTAACCGTCTTGCTCCAGAATGGATTAAGGGCAAGTTTTAAGAAGGGTGGCACAATTTCTGCATTGACTATGCCCAGAGGTAAGGATTGGCAACAACAAGTAGGGTCCCCTTGCGTCCCCATTCAGTGGGTTATTGGAAGTGGGACTGCCAGGGACCCCCCGCTCGTTAAATCGATGATGGGGGAAAACAAAATTAATAGATGCAGACATCTTGGTCCAGTTTACGCAGGGCGAATGTGTTTAAAGGCAATTTTAAGGCATGTCCGAGCCTGGGGTTCTAACCTGGGTCTTTTTGTCTATTTGGCGTGGGATTGCCGACATGGTTTTGTGTTAGGGGGAACATAACTGTGGTCCACAGCGACCTAGACAAGTACAAGCTGTCAATACAGTAGTGGAATACAGCCGATGACAGATTCACTGATAAAATAAACAAATAAAAGTAACAAATAAGCAGATCACATGGTGGAATTCCAAGTGCTTCAAAACATAACACAGTACATTATCTTACGTAAAAAAGGCCCGCTCCGAAGAGCTTACCAATTTACTTGGTAGGTAGGAAGAACGTACAGAGGACACCTAGGGATCTGGTAGATTGCGTCTTGCAGACGGCACACATTATGGTATTGTGTTGTAGAGTATTAGCTAGTCATATCACTTCTTTAAGGCAAGTGTGTCATTAAGGTGTGTCTTCATAGGTGGCATATAGCAAGGGTCTAGTCGGACGTACATTGAGGGAAGGGTACTTCCATAAGTTTGCCCTGGTTGGTTCGGGCAGCTGATCTGCAGGTTGCGTGAAGATCACATGCATCTGTACCAGATCACCAGCGTGAGGGTGTGCTTCATACTCACCAACGCGCATAGCGGGGTCCGATAGAAGACATCCACTGGACAGGCATAATGCAGAGTCGGATGAGTGCATGGCTAGAAATCTAGAGAGCTGAGATGTACGAAGGACATCGGCAGAAGAGTGTAAAAGCTTTTAAAAGTGAGGAGGAGAATTAGTGTGAGATGCAAGGATTTGATAGAAACCAGGAGAGGGATTATCGCAGTGGCCAATGCTGAGACCGATTTTAGGAAGAGTATATGATTCTGGCAGACAGTGTTTAGGATGATCTTAGGGGCCTCAACCGTGATATTCAGGAAGGCCCTGGAAGCAAGGACGTTACAGTAATCAGGTACAGAATAAAGGGGCCTAGTCAGAGTTTTAGCAGCCGATCCAAGAGAGGAAAATGGTGATATCCTGTGATAATATGTGCGACGGGGGGGACAAAAAGGAAGACGACAGGTTTAGAATAGGTTTATTCTAATATGTGAGAGTAGACCTGAGGGGTGGGGGTGCTAGAGGAGTTTAGAGTAGAGGGGGCCCTCCTAGGGAGGTAGCTGTGTGGGACTACATGTGAATGATATTAACTCAATAAAGGGATACAAAAGAAGTCCTGTCCCCCCAATCATTGTGGAAGGGGAGACGTATAGGGCCAAGAGTTTGGTAGGAAGCTACGATACAAGGAAGGTCTCATTTTGGTATGCCATGGTTAAGGTGGTGTCGGACGGAACGGGGCAAATCCAGATATATTTCGAGAAAATTTTCCAAATTCAAATACTGGTTTTAACAAGTGAAAATAACTTCAATATAAATCTTAACCCCACTTCAAGGGGGGTGAGCTTTTAATTGGCTATTAGAGGATTTAGCTAAGCATAATGGTTAGGGGTTCACTCGAAAGTAAACAGCAAGGGACCAAAGGCAAACCCCATCAGTTATTAACATAATATACCAAAATCCTAAACAATGCTGGTTCCTAAATGCCTCAACGAGCATCACCTCGCATTACAAACAAAGACACTGAGAACAGCACAACGCAAGCAGTTTGACATTACCGGAAACGGAGTCATCAATAACCATACGTCGCAAATTATTTACGGACTGTGTAGGGGAACCTAAGGGGTTTCAAACGTTACCTAACTGATGCCTGGAACAGCCAAAAAAGAGCAATACATTAGGGGAGAATTATAATTTTACTTTGGTAGTATTCCAGAGATACGGGGACAATGGTATGATCCTAAGGGTCACAGGCATTGCGCGGGGGTTTAATACTTCAATATCCTTGCAAACATAATACTGGGCGACAACTGGTCAGCCCTGCCTGGATGATAAATTTTGGGGGGGGTTTATGATAAAACTCGGACACATAGGACCTGAGACACAAATTGATTCTGACTTGTCCTGTATGAGATTGTGGTTCTGTATAGTAAATAAAAGAAAGAGGAAGTACGCCAGATACATCGCGACCAACGGCGGGAAATAACCAACACCGACAATATACCCCAAGACAATAATAGCGAATAACAAAATGAAATGAACTGTTTAAAATACTTTAAATATTAAATAGGCGAAATAAGGAGGTAGTGTACTTGAATACAACCCCGCTCTACTCAAGGCCAATGAGTTGATGTTGGTGAAAGGAAGCATTGCCACTGGGGCCGACAATAGCTAAGCAAATTCACTATTAATGGACCAATTTCTCCCCAAGTTCTTCTCTACGGGTACTTCACAAAGAACAAAACCTTACGGTGTGAATAGTGTGGAAATACTCTCCCAAGTGTGCACTATGGTCAACATTAAGTTCATGGTGGGTAATTCAATATTTTTGTCTATGGATAACATAACAACGAGTTCCATTGTTTTCATACTATATAAGGGGGGGGGGGGAAACCCATTTGTTTTCAGTTTTGCTGTTTTTTTGTCCCCCTTTCCTCCCTTTCTATACATCATGGATGATGACGTTAATCCACGCGCATGGCATGACTGTATTTCTTCTTTGTTTTCTGTTTATGTATTATAGGCTAAATCTGTGGTGCGACATTATCGGCCATTATGTAAAATCCCTGCTCTCTGATTGGTCTTAAAATTCCAGGCATACTATGGCGGCAATTACGTAATGGGGGGCCCGGAATTTTGGTGCCAGCCTTGGTGCCAATATTTTATTTTACCAGGTCACAACTTTTTCTTTGTGGGTCAGAAACCACCAGACATACGGACACAGGGACAGGGATTGTGCAACGGAGGCAGCAGCCATCGCAGGGGACTCACTCCCGCTGTGACGAGCTCGGCGGGGGATGACACAGGGGTGAGGTGGGAGGAGTGTTTTGTAAGACTGCAAGTAAGCTGTCTTTCTGCAGAGTGTGTGGGGGGGTGTTTGTACTGCAGTTTGGGTCTATCTGTCTAGGTGTGTGTGTGATGTGTGGCGTGTGCTGTGCGTGTGGCGATGTGCGTGGGCCGTGGCGGGGTACTGATGGTGTGTGTGTGTAGCTGTGTGATGTGTGGATGGGCATAACGCACAATGGTGGGCGTAGCTGGCCGAGTTTGTATATAGTCATGGGGGGGGGGGGGCAGCTTGTGAGTGTGTGTGATGCTGCTTAACAGAGGGTGGTGTATATAAAATGTCTGTGTAGTCAGCACGACGATTTGGTTGTAGCACAGAGTGTTTGTGTGTAGCATCTGTGTGTGGGTGTTGTTGTGTAGTTTTGGTGTGTGTGATGTGCATGTGTGTGCGTAGTGTGTGTGTGGTGTGTGTGGTGTGTGTGTGTGTGTGTGTGTGTGTGTTGTGGTGGATGGCTATGTAGTGTGTGTGTTTTGTGTTGTGTGGTAGGTGGGTGGAGGCCTGTTGTAGTGTTGTACAGAGAAAAGGGGGGCGGCGGAGTGGGCGTGTGTAGAATCTAGATAGTTCTATGCAGTTAAGTGTATAACATAGAGGGGGTGCTTTAATGAGTATTTACCATTTTAATTTTGGGGGAAACTAAAACAATCTTGTCTTAAACCCTGGACCCAAAGGGGCCCTATTTATATAAAAAGCCCTACCATTTACATATAAATAGTAATAATCCCCTCTTGAGAGCGCAACCATTAACTCATGCAAATAATGCCCTGGCTGGACTTAAAGTCCCTCGGATTTATCTGGGGTAGGCCTTCAACTGGGGGGGATCCACCAGGCACTAGTGGGTAGGGGCCATAATGCCCCTAGTTAGGGGGGTTCGGGGAAGGGTTTCGTTAATTAATTCATTTTACAAGATTTACTGTTGTGCATGATAAACATTTGATAGAGAGTACAAACAAACTGAACACATTACCTGTTCGTAGATGCTTGTGGTGTTTCAGCATATCAGGGGGGGGAGCACAGCTTCTAGCAAGAGACACACGGACAGAGTTTTCTGCCAGGGGGAAAGGCTCACAACTCATACGAGTCAATTCACCGTCCGCGTCATTATTAATTGTAGGGGTACCTAAGGCCTACACTGACATCTGCTGGTAAATAAAGCCAACGCGGTTGCTCGGAAGGATCAATTTTAGGTCGAGAGGATTTTATTTAATCTGCAGTACAGCTAAATGTTGGCGATCATAGTTATAAAGAATCTGTGTTTAGGGAGTGCAATATGGGCAACTACATAGGGGTCAGATAGCGGAGTGTCGTTATTTTCTTGGATTAATTGGGATAGGGACACTATAGTTTGAGTTGCAACACATACTGTAGGCTTACTCTCTAGGAGGGGGGAGGCAGGACCAGACAGCAATTTCATGCCTAATTTAGTGTATGGAAAAATAATATCTGTCTACTAAAAGCGATTTACAGAGGGGGGGTCCATCCGGGTCTTTTGGAAGGATTATAGTTGGTGTTGCTATGAAACTTATTAGGGGGTCATGATTTGTGTCCTCAAGTGAAACCTAATAATCACACACCAGAGGACATCGAATATGTTAGCTGTTTGCATTTTGCAATAAAAAAAAATATGTGGCTCGAAGGGGGGTTTTTTATGGGTTAGCCTCTTATTTTTGGTAGTTTCCCCGAATCCTAGAAGGACCAGATATTATATATAAAGACAAGGGTGATGATAAACATGAAGGTTAGTAGATTGCGTTGGGGGGAATCTAATAAAATATCAAAAAAGGGGGTGGAAGGAAAGCAAAGGTGAATGATGGTCTCCACCTAAAACGAATTCACTATAAGTAGTTTGCACCCCATACTTACTAGTAAAATTTGAAAGCTTTATATATAAGTTACAATGCGGCGGAAAACATATTTTACCAAGATCCTGTCTGTTACATTGTGCATTAAAAATACACTATACAATGTGGGGATCCAAGAAACAGGGCCGGGGGCAACAGGCAGAACAAGGGGGGGGGGGCAGCTTTCCGAGATCAGTGCAATTTGAAATACGTAATGGGAATAAAATCGGGGGTCAGACCCAGCCAAAATGTGCTATTACGAGATCGCAGGACACAAACGCTAATAGTCAGGGTATTAACCGCCTCTTGGGCCCTAGTGATAGCGGCAGGTACATGTGGTTATGTGTAGCAGCTGTAACCTAAGGGCGAACTCAGGGATGAAAGAATTAGAGAATATCACGAGAGTACTGATACAACGATTCCTGGGTCATAGGACTTATAAACCCCATAGCACTGAAAGGGTATGATTTCTAAATTCTAGTCTGGGAATTATGGACCGCCAGCAAGCAGCATCAGTAAAAAATTGCTGCTAATAGTAATCAAATGATGGAGGGTAGATGTATTCATAGCATAGTGTAAACACATTGTATCACAGGGTAGCATTATCGTCAATGAATCATTCATGGCACACTCCCAATGATATGTCAAGATAGAAAGATGGAATGTTGTGCACACGTGAAGTGTATAATTAAGTACCACGGTTATCAGATCTACATAGATAGAGCCGAACTCAAAGGGCGGAGAAACACTACATACAAGGGCTGTACATCTACTCCACGAGGGATGGAGAAAAGAACTTGAACACATGTGGGAGCGCACGCAAGCCTTAGTAGTGAATTCTTTTAGGAGACAGCAAATTCACTTTGATCCGTTTGGTGCCTTCCCACCACTTTTTCTGATATCACTTTTTCATTTCCACCGTTTTGCACCCACTTTTACATGATTACCCATATATTTACTCAGGTTCTTAATGCGTCTTCAATATGTCGATGGTTTATGTGATCCAACACATAACCCTAACGCCTAGTAGCTTTATAAATATCAGACCAGATTTTGGGTATGAGGATTCATGGATTTTTAGTCATTCAACTCTCATCTTGTTTTAAATTTCCATGCAAGCATTCTGTCCCCAACTTTTGTGGCTTTTCTCTCTAAATAGAAATTCTTTTTGGGAGCAATCATCGCAAGAGGTGCTTATTTCAGCGTTTTGACACCGAAAAATAGGGGAAGATTTAAGCTGCACATCTAACTGGGCGTGGGAGAATAAAAATGGCGTCATCAAGGTCCACTGCCCAGGAAACATAACCCAATGCACCTCAGTGGGCAAACAAGAGCAGAAACCAGTCACAAAACCTCAAGTACACGACGATAACAAGCACCCGGCTTATAAAACCCACAGCGAATCCAGTTGGGACTAACCATCCGGAGCTCCCAAATACAAGCTGTGTCGGCCATTGTCTCATGGAATGAATTGTCTATCATTTTTTGGGGAGGGGTTAATTTTTGGATACTACTGTTTTCGAATAGGCGTTTGACTTTCGATAGGTCAATCGTTCTTGAGTTTATCTCTTTATGTCCCAGGAGTGACAGCTCTATCAGTATTGCCTCAATAACCCACGTGAGTTTGGGACATACTCACAGAGATGAAGGAGACAACCATCAATATCTCGCTTTTAGAATGTCAAAGAAACGGGTACTTCGGGTCGGATACATTTGAGGTATTCACTAATAAATATTTTGCCTTTAAAGACTATAGTATCTAATTTTGTTGTAGTTATGGCTCAGATGCCATCCAAACAGTGTGTTACTAACAGGGGATTGAAGAGTGGTCAGGATCACTCCCGAAGTGCACAGGGACAACCTTGGAGTGTAGGAATGTTGGGGAGATTCAGCGGGTTGACTCCGAGTCTGCAGCGCTTATTTGAAAGTAGCCACCCCATCAAGCTATAAGAAATTAGATTAAGAGTAGCCTGATGTGAGTATCTATGTTTATTTAGGTCTGTCAAGGCATTGCAGGAAACTGGGAGTCAAATCTCGGGGGTTAGTATGGATTTCTTATGCCCAACGAGTCACCTCCCACCCTCTTCTATTTCCATGCAGTGGCAGCTGGTGTTTTCTTAGAAAGGCATTTGCTCAAATTCATCCAATGCGCAGATGGAGAGTGGAGTCAAAGGGGATGTTGCCACGAACGGAAACACGCTAGATTCTTAAACAGGCAATCTTTAAGTTCGACTAGACCGAAGTGCGAGGATTGTCGGACCCTTGTCTTTGTCGCCACCTCAGTCTTGCGCAGAGAGATTCGCTTTGGTCTCGTGGACCATCTAGTGGGGACAAATATATAATAAAAACAAACAGATGAGGTAGGGGGGGCAGACAATCATGGGGTCCGCAATGAACTCAGTATCCCCAGCCGACTGAATTCTCGTAACTTAACTTTCATACACACAATTTGAACGATGTCACCAATTATTTTTGTGGCAAGATTAATATGGGCCAAAGGAAAGTGTGAAGAATCAAGGGCAAAAAATCAATTACTAGCTAACAATAGCAAGGTCTGATCTAGGGCATTTTCTTCATGCATAGGTGGTTTCTTGGCAGCATTATAATATTGCCCATTTACCCGTGGTTGAGCTTCTGAACAAACACAACACAACAAACAACGACTAAGCATACCGACAACAACCAACAATCCCACAAGCACTAAGCCTTTTTCAGGGGTACTGTTATCGCCTCTTTACAGGGGGCAATTCCTAGGTGAGACTAAACAAGGAATAGGGTAAATGCCTGGGCATAATCAAGTATACCAAACACAATAAAGATCAAAAACACATAGAATACTAAGGGGGACCTGGTGCATGTGAACACCGATAATCATGTGGTACACTCAGGGTGAATTAACTATCATAAATTGTTATGTAACAAGGGAAGAATGTAGGCAACCAAAACAGCAGTGGATGCTAACTCACCCGCAGGAGGAAACCGTGAGTGTCGATTATAATTCATAGAGTCCGAATAAAAGAATATGATGGTCCAAGCGATTGTGACACTGCAACAGGTTTTATTCACTTGGTTCTTCCGTGAATATACGTCTACGAATGGCCACTATGCGTAAACGCGTGCCCTGCCACCATCATGGTCACGCGATAATTGTGTCCGCAGGATACACTGTACAAGCCCAGCCTGGCGTTTCGGGATAGGCGGTATAACCAACACATAAACCGATGAGGCAAACACGCAAATCAGTGGACAGCAGCTAGTAGCTCTTTGTTACACATGCACAGCATCTGCCAACAAAACCAGAACAGGCTACTCGACGCTGATCATAAACGAGTGCTCGACAGGTAGATATTGCCTTGAGCTTCACCGGGACTATAATGTAGAGCTTTAATGGGTACTGGG
This sequence comes from Ascaphus truei, assembly GCA_036426205.1. Taxonomy (NCBI): domain Eukaryota; kingdom Metazoa; phylum Chordata; class Amphibia; order Anura; family Ascaphidae; genus Ascaphus; species Ascaphus truei. The sequence goes on along the minus strand of WSYH01000115.1, from coordinate 116,484 downwards.
CTCAGCACGATTGGCACAGTTGCACATTACGTACCACTAGCGTGGCTCGTCTTGGGCTATCCATGCACAACAACCAAGCATTTCCAAAAGGCCTTCAAGATCAGGTGGGCGCCAGGAAACTGAAACGACCACATCTCGCCGAGCCGGAAACCCCCATTGGCGGACTTTAGAGGATTTGTGCTACATTCGGACCACACACAGCTCAGGTGAAAACCACTTTGGACGTTCACACATGGGTGAACTTGTTAATCGGCCGCCGAGAAGCCATCTAAAGGAACGGCTCCTTGACCTTGGAGCCCTGCGGAGGAACTCCACTTCCTCGCCGGGCCAACCCACATATAAATAAATACACAACACGGGTCTGGAGGTACAAAGGCCATGGCTTTATTTTACCACAAATAAACCCTGGTAAGTGCCAACCTGCCAGTGTGGCTACATCCCCCCGGGTAAAGGGCCGATGGCACACCAACCAGGCCCTGCACACCCCACACAAGGCGGCCCCTTATGGCCCGACCGTTAAGAGCGATAATGCTGTGCCGCGGGAATCACTCACAAATGACTCCTGCGGACGACATCGTTAATAAAAACCCAGCCACCAGCAGCTTTAGTGGTTATTGTCACCCTAGAGCCCCCGCTAGACCATGGTTAACGAACACCGACCCCCCACCAGCCGCTGTGACGTAGGCAACAATTCCATCAGTGACGCCCACCATCACACTAGTTACAACCCGTATAGGGTGAGAGGTGGAAAAGACCATAAACGTCCTCAAGATCGCAACCTTTCTAAATTTAGACAGATACTCCATCCTGTACCCTCACCTAGTATTTTGATCCACAGGAAAGCAAAACACACAAAAAAAATACTAATGATCATAACACAAGGGGACAACTATTCCTATCCTGACTCCAAGAATTGGCAATCAGATTACTAACTCTCTCAGATCTAACATCCTTTCCATGTACAGTATACTTATTTCTGAAAAATAAAGAAAATCAATAATGTCATAGTCTTATAATGATTGTCATGGGATACACAAACCGAGAAGTGGACGGGTGGCTGGAACTTCTTCAGGGACCGAGCAACTGACCGAGGCCCTCCCTGAGAAAAACCCTTTCGCTCCTTGGATCCCTCTACTCCTCCCCAACCTTGAACACTGGGGAGGGGAGGGAAACAGCATGCAATGCAGCCAAGCTGGAGGGGAAGGTGGAAGCAAAGCACGTGAACCGGCACCGAAAAGTTGTGGGGGATGGGGAGGAGAGAGGGGAGCCTAGTCCCTGCAGTCCATGGTGCCCTGTCGCTGAGGACCATCCAGGCTTGCTTTTTTGGTAAAAGACCCATGTTGACGAACCACATTTTGGAAAAGGCAAACCAAAAATTTCAAACCGACTACTCGTGTCAATGAATTATTATTCTCCTAATTGTTTTTTCACTACCACATCAGAATGTTCCTCCACTGATTTAAAGTTGGACCCAATTGCAGGTTGGATACTACTGAGGAACTATACAAACACTGATGTGAAACCTTCTGTAAATTAAAGTTGGCTTTTTCTGGTGTCTGGATACTAACGTCTAACAAAGGCAATATCTTTTCACAATTTCACTGCACCTCACTTTTACCCATAATTTTTCTGTTATGTACCCATGGTATGGCATTACTTACCACGTTAAACCTGAAATAAGGGGGTGTTATCGGACCTGTTGGCCATTCGTGATACATTTTCAAAATTTTATACCACATACAAAAAAAGATTCGTTAAGTCAAAAGGGAGTGGCAACACTCTTTTTTTAAATGCCACAGATCCTGCTAAATCTCTTTGAAACCAGAGGGGCATGCTTGAAAGGAGGAGTTACCTGGGGGATCCTCATGAATCGCCAAAGATCCTACCGTCTTTCATTCCCCAGGTAAGATAGGAGAATACTGATAATTTTGATCTGAATTGCTCGGATAATACTAAAACCCAAAATCTCCGCCTCCCCTAATTTTGTATGCTTCTAACATTTGACTAGACATTTTAACAGAGTGGTTTTTTTATCACCAATGTAGACTGGATAAATGCAAAATCCTGCTACCAATATTGAATCTTTGCACTGGTCTACGGGTCCGCTCTCTCTGCATAACCCATACATCCATTTTCTCTCATTATGTCCTTATTCAAAATCCTTTGCGGAATAGTAATATTAATAATACCCAGTATAGTACATAATGACAAATATTCACCTCTCAATTTGTTCTATTTACCGTCAGCAAAAGTACAGTGAGCCTAAACGGAGTGGTGCTAATTGCAAGCTAAAGCCCCTTAAAACCAAACTTTTGGAACACAAGACGGAGAGCAGAGACTCATAATAGCACCTTGACTGTGAGTTCAATCTAAACTCAATCCTGGACCCATCTGTTCCTGGGAATTCAAATATTTTGCTATTGATGATTTAGTGTAGGTTGCTGTTGCGTTTTTTGGATGCCTCTGATAATTTTATCAACGCGCTATATTTAGGGGAACCATTTACCTAATATGCACTCCCAGGGGATTGATATTATGATACGTTACCGTTGGATAGCAAGAATTGTTCCCGACCATCATTCTTTCCCTCGTCCTGAGGTGACGTTCCTCCATTTGAACCAGATATACAGTCTGTCTTGTGAAACCCAGACACTCCCTCTTCCGGTGGTTCTGCAGCTTCCTCCGGTCAATCATGCTCTGCCTGCTGATGTCCCCCATCCTCTGTGCTTTTAAGACTTCCTGCATGCTGACATCTGCTGATCTAACCTCTTAGCCCCTCAATGTGTAGATGCTGGCCAAACAGCCTCATAAGCTCCTCCTGCTCCCCCTGCTTCTATCACAGGCTCTGTCGTGGGCACCGTGTCCGATATCCGTTATCACCACGTAGGGGGGGCGTGCTCAACGCACTCCTGCGCTCTCTGCACCTACCACCAACCCGCAATCCAGGTGCCCCACTATTCCCCCCTCCCCCTGCTACACGTCTCACACATCTGCCTGGTACCGGGGGATCCTGTCTCAGCCTATGGTGGCAAGGAACCAATCGCGAATCCCCTGCCTGGGAAATAATATCCTCCCGGCTTTCCTTTCTCCAGGGCTACACTTGCCGTGGTCTGACGTAACCGGCATTCCGCGCTGCAACCAAACCTTGTGTAGTGTCGGCGGGCGTCACAAGTCCGAATCAATCTCCTGGCTTCATGTCTCTTCCCCATACCTGCTGCTGACAATATCGGTCAAAGCAATCTCAGTGAGGGAATACATGGTGCAGTGCGAGAATACTGGTGAGGGGGGTCTCATCCCCGCCTGCCTGCTCATTGGACCATCGCCCCTTTATATGCTATCAAAAGCCAGCCCTCTGGCCAGTTTGGCTGAGCATAACACTTCATGTTGTGGGCGAAGTCCTGACTGCACTTCCATGCCTGTCCTGCATAGTGAAAAAACCCGTGTCTTGTATCCACTTCCTGTCTTGTTCTGGCTGAACCTTGGATTTCTCTTAATCCTCTCTCTCTACGTCTAAGACCCCGGCTTCCTACGACTCTCCGCACCTCTCCACCCCAGCGACTATGGCAAAGTATCTACGATGAACCAAAAGCAAACCTCTCCAACCTCGACTTAGCAGTACCCTCGAAGATCCGCAACGGTCATCAACAACCCGACTACGGCAATATCTGCTACTACCTTCTGACCTCATCAAACCCCGACCCGGGTCCACAACGACCATCTACACCTGACGCGCGCTCAAGCGTCTGGAGGTTGGTTTGAATTGTCCAGCGCCCAACCTTGGCCCCGCGTCAGCGGGCCCTGTTTTGTGTGGTGAGCACGTCCATTACCACCGGGCATCATTGACCCATATCCTCTTCTATTGTAGTCCTCTCAGAAGGCACCAATGTGCTCATCCTCTTTCCCTCTCTCCTCCTCCCTCATCGCCAGGGTTTTATGGATTCCCCGGACGGTGTAAGTGAATCTCATTTCAATTACATTATTGGAGGATATATGTTATTAGGTTTGAATCCGTGTGGGTAAAAAACGGATGTCACTAGACTGTATGATATTGTTCTGATTTACAATGATTGCTTGGATCTAAAGGCAAGACTCGTCACATATTGGAATGGTTGATTCAGGTGGTGAAGGTTGGGCTAAATTTGTGGGGTGTACTGGGTAGTTTTCAAAATTACGTGTGGAGATCTTAAGGCATATTCCTTACCCTTGGAATCCATCAGCCCCTCCATATCTGAGTTAAGGGCTTTTCATCACAGGGGTTAACAATGGGGTGTTCAGGGGACTGCTAGTGGCAGATATAGTTGCGCCAAAATAAGTCCGGGATGGAGATTTATGGAGCATATCCAGTACGTCTATGTTGGCCCTGTTAAGATGTGCACTTAGTAGTGCGGGGTGGGGGCAGAAGGAATCTGGAAACATGGGAAATGTGTGGACTTTGTGTGACCACTGCTGCCTGAATTTAAGGACTTTGGTCACTATTTCTGAACAGCAGAGGGTGAAGGCTATAGAAGCCGGTGGAGGAATGGGAACATGAATACAAGGAACGATCCCTAAGACAGGGTTCGGCAACTGGCTCCAGGCCTATTTAAGTATCTGTCCTACCATTATGGTGAGAATTCGATAAGATTGTTGGACCTAGCGTGTTGGACAGCTAATGAGGGGATTTCATCAGAGGTTGGCGGTCATAAGCATAATTGTCTTATGGGGATTTATGGGGGGTAGAGTGTACTTGTGACGTCATTAATGATGACACAGCGTCACCTTCACCCACCTTTCAGTCAGTAGCTGCAGCTTACACATTAGAACCAGGCATTCGGCTGGGCAAAGTCAGTGTGTTTGCTGGCTCTTAATGCGCTAGCTAATTAACGGTGGAAGCAACAGGGCATGGCAGAATTTAAGCATGATTGCCTCCCATTGCAAAAAGGTAACCACCCAGCACCCAATGTTTTTAAGGAAAGGAGTTTTTGGATGGTGTGGGTACTGTAGCCTATTTAAGGCAATGGTAGAGGTCTACACTAGTAATCGGCAAAATACTGTCTCCCAGGGCACGATAAGGTTAGACAAGGTGTAGGGGCCTAGTGAGGACAACCTTTTGGGGGCTTTGCCAAAGCAAAACTGGAAGTCACGTGTTTGGTTTGCTTTATTTGGGGGGAGACATATTCCGCTGGCAGCCTGTGGGGTGAGGTACGGTAAATAAAGGATTGGTAAAGGGGGTTGTTTTTAAATGAAACTGAGGGGTCCCAGTCGGTATTGTGGACCATGGGGGATTAATTAGATGTTTGTGTGGTCCTGTACCATCGGAAGAATACCTGAGGTCCACTATGGTTTAGATTTGGGGTAGGCGGAGCTCAACTCCAAACTGAAGGATGGGATATAGTGTGTTGCTGTGGACATGCTGGGGTGGTGTTGCCAATTTAAGGTGGGTAGAAATGGGCCTCCACCGAGGTGGTGGTATATTTTACATTAAAATGGCGATAATTGCCGGCTGGTCCTGGAAAAAACGCGATGCTAAGTTTCCTTTTAGTGGGGCAGTTTGGCCTACTATTTGAAGAATGTGCGGGAGGTGCTTTGCTGGGGGGTCATATGGGTTGGAAGGGGCGAGTTTCCCCCCTCTTTTTGGCGGATCCATTGGGAACCTCTGGGTGGGGAGTGGTGGACTATCAGGACGTGGGGTTGGCCAAACAGTAGCTGTTGTTTTGGCATGGGAGTCCCGGATCCTTTGATTGGTGATTCAGGCTTTGCCAGGCCATTCCCGCCTTTACGTGGAATATGTTTTGGGTTGTATTTTATGGTTATTATTGAAACGGTGCCTTATTCCTTGCTAAAACGGTGTTTTTTGAATTACAGTAATTTCTTGAGATGGGAGAGTGGTGGTGACCTTGCCCTGTGTCCAGGGTCAACCAGTAAGTCTAAAATCATTTGTTGGATTTACAAAATACATCTTGGGCCAAACACAGATTACATGGTCAATTAGGAAGTATTGTTAGATCCATCATCCTTTTTTTAGCATGTCCCATGTGCTGAAATGAAGAACATATCAACAAGAATGCACAGATACTGTTTAGTTTTTAGAAGAATCCCCCCCCATGCGGTGTGGCTGATAGACTAGCAAGGGGATACCTGCAGCATGGTCAATCTGCGAGGAAAATCATGGTCCTTCGGCTTTCGGACCTAACATATAACAGATCATGTATTCGGGAATAAACACAGTGTGGTTATTCACTAATGTCGTCCCTACTTTCAAAATCATTTGCATTATAGTGTTGGGTGCAGAGTCACACCATGGAGCGGTAGAGTGGATTAATGTGTGGGTGAAGTTTACAGTCATTTGAATCGTAAATCATGCTAACTATTCATGTTATTGGACATTAATTAGGTGGGGGGCAATATATACACTTTGTTAATAATTGTATTTGACTTTTTATATTATTTTAATGTCAAAATAATATGGTGACACATTCAATTCAGTTAATTGACTACATATATTTTGATGAATGTGTTACAAGAGAAAAGGTACAGATGACAGGAAGGTGGTGGCTCATCAACCATATTTATCTTAATATACTCTATGAATCAATGTGCACATAAATCACATGAAAAATCAACGGGAATGGCCAGTGCTTAACACCCCGGTAATATCATGTGATTGGTTCTGTAACCAGCTAAACCAACAATTGTTCTAGTGTATGTGGCATGAGCCAACCTAACAACAGGACCATTAATCATGAATATATGTAAAAATTTGTCCTCCACTTCAACCATCGAGCAGAAAAAAATTATTCTCCACACTTCTCAAAGTAGTGCTTCCAGGAATGAGGGTGGCGGGCAACCTGCATACGCTTATGACTTGAGCAACCTCATCACAGATCGGGCAGAATCCTTACACATATCTGCGCGATAAGTGTTTTATTTCTGCTCTTTCATATAACGGGGCCGCATCATGGTGGCGCAAACCAACCGCCATGCATTTCCACGATTGGGTGAAATGCCCATTAACTCCTCACTAGAATGTGTGTTTATGCCTATTAATACTCCCTATTATTTCTGACAAAACAATTTTAATGTCCAATTTTATGGGGGGTGTATTTCCATTCTAATTGTGGAATGCCCACCCGCGGATTCCTTACAAGAGCAAGGGTCAATAATAAAGTATAGGGAAGCAGAGTAAGGAGCTCAGCTCGTGAACACAGTTACTATGATGGGTGTGAGATGCAGGACCTACACCTTTAGAGATTGTATTAGCATGGAGGGGTCCCTTCTTATCTTGGGTTGGACCAAAAATAATTTAAGTATTTGGGTGGTCTCTTAAATAAAAATCATGGTAATGTGAACGGCGTTAATACTAATGTATTAACACTCCTTATGTTAGCCGTATATGAGATTAAGAGATAGGCGAGTAAGAATGGAGGTTAAATGGTACATTAGCATTGCAGACTTTTAATCAAGCGTTTAGTAAAGAGAAAGAAAGATCGGTATCAAGAGGGTGATGTGCTTTTTGGCATTTTTTAGTTTTTGCCGGACCGGGAACTCAAACCTCACCAGCACTCTCATACAATTATAGGGCTCAACATTACTAAAAGTTGTGTCGTGAAGTGTTCCAAACTGTCGATGTACGAGATGGTATAATATGCACAACCTTGTTCTATTTTAAATTGTAAACAAAATTGTGAAATATTAATTGGATATACAAGTTGAGATACAACTCAATTCCTGTGAACACATGATTTTGTGGCAAAATTTAATATTTGTGAAATGTTTATATCGGCTTGACCCATCCTACCTTTGTGGGTAAAAAAACAATGTGTACTGTAGTAGACATTGTGCCCCATACTCGTGGGGCAAGATGACTCTTCTGTTTCAGATTGGATACTGTAAAAAGAAATGTATTGTCAGTATACTGGATTTATGAGAGACTTCCATCTTTCCACAGTTGATTTTACCATCTGTATGAGGGGCGGAGATACAGTTTATTTGTGGGTCTCAGAGGGTGAGGAACGATGGTTCATTCTTAGAAGGCACTCTCTGTAATAATTCCTGGGGGGATCACTATTGTATAATCCTGGTCATTCTCACTATGGGGGGGCTTTGGAAGTCAATAGTACATGTATGCACTATTTGTTTTGCGGGTGTATTACTTTAAATAAGGAGCTTTATCAATAGGTTTGCATAGTCCTTATTGTACATTTTTCTTTGGTTTCATGCATCATCACCACTCAAAAGTTGACCGTAATTATCCATGTTTTCCCGGGGGCTCACTGTATAAAAGGATATGTTTGGATAGGGGTAATCGGGGCCTGACAAGGATAAGGGCAATAAAATTTTTTCCCCCCCCTAATCAAAACATAACGATACAATTTTTTACACAAACCTCAATGATTAGGGTACATCTACCTAATTTAACCTAAATTGCCAATATCACTAAACTTAGTTTTAATTTGGTTCTAATGTGTGACCGATCTTTAAGTGTGACCCTTCTAAGAACTGAATCAGGAATCAGTGATCACTGTTATTACTACTTGTTTCACTCTTTTCCTGAGACAGTGGGCTATTATATAATCGAAAACTGTACATTGTTTGTTTTTTTTAAAACGGGGAGAAATTTAAAAAAATGTGTTGGCAATCAAGTTCCTCCCTACATCATTAGCGGCATATTGTATATTTTATTTATTTTATTCATGGTATCTTACATTTGGTACTGTTTTCTTATTATCTTAGATTATTTGTATGGTTGTGTGCATGTTCAGGTAATAGAATGCAGTGGGGGCAAGGTGGGTCGATTGTTTATGCGTCAAAGAAAAAATTAATGTGAACATTGTAAGGGCAACTTTATAGACGCCGCGACTGAATACTTGTCATTCATACTACATATAATTTACATATATTGCGCATCAGACAAGATCCACTGCTGCCGGTCTAAACGCCGCCCAGGCCACCTCCCCCGGCGGGGGGTTATCAAAAAAAATAGTACGGGTGCACACAACCACAGGACCACATAGGCTTACTGCCATGTTTTCTGCTGGCGGGCGGAGTCGCGCTGAGGCTGAGGGAGAAAGCGGGTTCCTGGCCTTAGACATCTTGCCCGACATGGTTGTGTCGTGGTCTGTGACATCACGGAGCTGGTTTTCGCACCTTCATTGGCGAACCGCTCACGTGACCGGCCCTACGCTCCCGGCAAGCGGGAAAATGTAAAATTTCCTAAGCTGCGTCCATGGATAGTGCTTGCGGTCGAGGCGCGCTTCCCATCGGCACTGAGACCCCTACAACCGCAATGAGAGCGGCTTGAGTAGGGCTCGCGCTAGCAGTCCACACGCGCGGGCGCGAACGTAGGTCTTAGTAAAATTTTAAATTTTCCCCTGTGCCGGAGCGGTGCAGGGCCAGTGCACGTGCGGGGGAGTTCGCCCATGAGGGCGAACCATCTCCTGGACATCACTGGCACCTGCCCGGTGGGGCGTGATACACCCCGCAACGCCCCGTACGGGCGTGCTGTCTAAGTGGCTGGAGGAAAGCACCTGCTTTCCCTCATCCTCAGCGCGTCCTACCGCCGCCAGCAGAAACACCTGGCCGAGGCCTAATACCTAACGCTTCCCGCCTTCTTGCGGAAGCATATGCGAGCCACTACTAAAGCCACTCTCATTTGCGGCTGTAGGGGCTCAGGTCCTTAGCGGGGGGCAAGCGCGCCTTAGGCACCTCGCCCGCCAGCACTATCCATGGACGCGGGCCTATGCTGTGTTTTGTACAGAACATTGTCGCCTTGAAACACACTAACTGGAACACTACTCTCGTCTGCTTTACAAGCAAATCATTAATGTCCACGCTTCATACATTACCCCCCAAAATGGTGTTGAATGTTTTTTTAGATTAATCATAATTTACACATTATAATTCCTCAAGAATATGTGCAAGACAAACGCAGACCTTTATTACACCAATCGGCCGTCCACCGATTGCATACATGATCCTGATTTTCGGTCATCTTTTACATTCTGCAGGATGCTAACAGTAGGATTTCCACACGGTGTTTTTATTCCAGCAGGGGTATTGAATTAATTTGACACGCTCTCCTACACATTCCTCTTTACATAGAGGTTACTTATCTATCCTTTCATTGTAAGGAACAATATATAACGATTTGCAAACAACCTACAGCTGCTTATAAATCAAGTGCTTGCCATAGCTTGCACCTATTTATCGGGGGTTGCATTCTTGTGTGCAAACCACTGCAGGTCCAATAACATGCACATAGGAGCGTGGTGTAGTACTAATTAGTCTGTCTATGTAACCAAATCGTTTGTTTGAGAACCACACAGCCACACAGTATATACTATAGCTTCTACTTAAGTTATTAGAAATATATCACCCATAATTTAAGAAAGAATGCTCTTCTGTGTTTCTATTTCAGGCAAGGTTCTTTTTTTATGGCAATTGTAATTGTTTTAGAAAAGTATCTTACTTATGTATGTAATGATGTGGGATTCTTCATATCACTATAATATCACTTGTCTGTTTGTTCAGCAGTTACATTTGAGGAATGATGATAGTGGGAGCACCATCCATCATACCTAAAAAACTGACAGAATATGGGGGTTATAAATGAATAACATCCACATGCTATTGTAATTTAGCCATCAATTAGCTGCTTTTCCCCTATGGAGATAGTCCAAATACCATCAGACAACCACTATCAAGATTTAGTAGTTTCCTGGCTATATTAAAGATCCACTACACGTTGTAGGTAACACATCGCACAAAGCACAAATGGTGCAAAACAAATATGAAATAAGATTTGTTTCATTCATGTACATTATGATTTTGGTTTTGAGAGACATGATAAATGGACTGCTTGGGGGGAGCGTGTCATTTCAACAAGACTTTTTTCCTTGTTGTGAAGTTATTAATATACATCGTCAAAGACATGAGTTTTTAATCATTCCTGCCTAACATTTTGTTTATTTCTCCACCGCTCTCCAGTGAAACGCCAGCATAATATGGGGTGGGGGGCTGCTTCATCATTCTCTCCCCCAACAGTTGAGACTGTAATTTGCAGACCTTATCTGGTGCTTGTTTTTTGTCTCTAACCCAGTCTTCCTGTTTTTTTTTGTTAACCGGCTTACAGATGTCAGGCCGTATAACTGACCGATGCTGCAATCACAGTGCTGGAAATATTATTTCTGACATTTTGTAAAACATTGACATCCAATCTAGCAACAAAATAACAATGAATAAAACACCAAGATAAACCCCCTTGACATCGGCGGGCTAATGTTTTTCCATTACTGAGAAAAGCAGTATAAGGTTTTGTTTTGTTATTGCTATGTCTGGGTGTGAACATGACTCAGCATTTATCCATCCTCCTCTCGCTGTGCTATCCCATCTCTCGGTCGGTCATCCCTGCGATGAGGTCCACAAATTCCTCACACAGATTAGCCAGATCCCACCTCCTGCCTCACTGCAGTTCTCAACAAACCTCCAAACAACGCATTGCGCAACTCATGCGGATTGATCCTTCGGTATGATAGCATTTGGCTAGTTTGCCTCCTTACAGCCACTGGTCCTGGATGGGGGTGGATATACCCTGGTAGGGAACTTATACTAATAGCGGCAAGAATAAATACACAAATATTAGAAGTCAATATTAATCGCTGCATGGATGCATTAAAAAGGTCAAAAAAAAGAACCCACTTTTAATTTATAGGAGCTGTTCTGTAAAATCTCCTTTTAAGGCCTACATGGCCTCCTACAGTGTTTGTAAATACACAGGGAAACTAAATATATATGACTAGCTATTCTTAACAATTGCTCATGAGTTGACATAATATATGGTGGTGATGTGGGTTTGGGGGTTCTGAACTTTGCAGGGTCAGTTTGTTAATTTCAATTGGTAAACATTGTTTGGAGGACTGTTGACGCCCTCACTCCTGATCCCACTCATCCACTTTTAAAGAAGCAGGTCATGTTTTTCTCCCCTGTGGAATGACCAGTCTATTAATGCCCATTTCTCCTTGATTAGAGAGGTGAAGAGAGCATTTGCAGGTGGTGTTAGGACCATGTAAAAGTATATACATGGTTGTGGTAACAGGCGGAAAAATCAACTAATAAATGGTCTAAAATCATTACTGACTAACTTACCCTTTCTGATGAGAAGAGACCGAGAGTCATATTGGACTTTAGCATTGAGACTTTTGTCTTTTTTTATAATACATTAGTCACAATCCCAGTAGCACTTCTCACACAGGAATATTATCAGGGTGTGGTGGGTTTTGGTTCTGAGCTTTGCAGGAGTTGTTTGTATCTCTAAAAAAAATAATACATAGTTCTAATATAGGAAAATAAACATGAAATACAAAATATTTCAATGTTATTATTTTTATGGAAAAAATAATTCAGTCCAACTTTACTGTAGTTCTTGGAGAGCCCTATTTAAGTCAAGGCATTTGAAGGCCTAGAGAGAAGACAATAGTAACTCTATACAGATGCACTGTTGATAAACTCAACCCAATAACATGTTTTCATTTACAGCTAGGGGAATTGCAAGGAACAGCAATTGTTCACAATTATTTTTGATGAGAATGACATGTACAGGGGCCTTCATCATTCCCAACTGAATACTCAGTATTTTTGCCACAGTATATCTATGCCATTGTTCCTCCTACTAGTTTGTCGGGTAATGAAGTCATGTTAGTAGCATTTTGGGGGGGTTTTGATTACACATGATCTGTGAACCACAAAAGGGGGACCTCTTAAGTAATAGATTTTCATTCATCCAGATGTTGTTTTTAATGCTTTCTGTACCAGTGATGTCGCATACTGTGCACAGAGCCCTATATACCAGTACACAGGGCATAACAATAGTCGGCCTCATTGGGGAATTTTATTTATCCATATGAAAGTTTCAAACATGCTTTGCCCATACAACCTTTGAAGTTTTGTCACATAAGGAAGTGAGAACACCTACAGTAGCTAATAAGCCCGTACAATGTCATTACGGCCTGGTAGACACTTACCCTATTAGGCCGGCCTTTTTGTTACAACTGTGTGGCTTTTGTAAGTGAATATAAAAAATACCAACGGATAACTTGCACTCAATGTCTGTATAAGGGAAAGTACCCATAGAACGGGGGATGGATAGACGACCAAAGATACTGGTTCTAAATATAATTGCATATTACTGGTTAAAAGAATGTTTAATTATACCACACATATGAAAATATATGACGAGATCACACATACATACGTGCAGATAAAAACCATATTAAATGGTAGCGGGGATGTGGGCTTTGTATACCAAAGATAGACTTACCCTCTCAGGAAGAAGCCAAAGCAACGAGTGCGTCAGAGGGCAAGAACGCCATGACGTCACGCATCCCATACAGCCTGTTGGCGTCAGACTGATGGAACTTCCTAGGGGGGTCCTACGGAGACTTGTGCTACAATAACCACACATCCCTTTTGGCATCGCTCCACCGCGGGACAGTACCGATAGTGTCTTAGGTACTTCTTTCCCTCTTTCTTTCCTCCCCCCACCCCTTCCGCCCTCCCTGTGACTTTCAAAAACTATATGTTTTTGAGGGACAGGGCCAGCGGTAGCGAGAGCGTTGGGGTCCCCTACATTAGGCAGTCATTACTGGATGGGTAATATCCCCACAGGTCAGATTGGTGCTTAGGACGGGTGTAACTTCTTTCCCTTCCCTTGGTGTAGATCTCTAATACCTGGAGGGCCAGTTAACAGCGAGTTATCAGCATTATTGTTTAAGTGATTCACTGATTTAAGTGATATCAGCTAGCTGTGTGTATATTTCATTAAAATTGAGACAGCTCCTCGGGTCTCTACCAGACACCATATGGTATGCTATAACGCATTACACTATAACACACTAGTGTTTCTGTGACTTTCTGACTCTACCAACCATGTCGCTGGCCTTAGCCCAATCTGCTTACCTGTTATGGCTGTTGGTATTACATACTATTTTAGCCGTTCCATGCCTTTTTTGGCTACTGCAAAGGGCCCATCGCCATACGCATGTGGTTGTGTGACCCCGGGGGGAGTTCTATTCAAGGCTTTTGTGGCCTTATTTACTAGCTTATTTGTGCTGGTGTACTATTTGCCTCTATTATAAGTCAGCACACTGTTACTCTTGTAACAAAGCCCACATTCTACCAGTTTAATTAATTAAATACGTTTTATTGCACTTACTTATGTCACTTTTGATCTGGTTCATACAGTTTAAATGTTATTAATTAACATTCTTTTAACCAACCTCATTAAGGTAATACATTTAGAACCAGTTTTGTTTGTCGCCCTAGCCTACCTTGTTTCATGGAGAAGCTTTTACCATTTATACGAACATTGAGGGCATGTTGTAGAGACTTATCCTTTGGTGGTGTCTCTGCTCCATCAGATGTTGGTTCTATATCACTTTGACTACCATGTGCCCTAATACACCCTCTGTCCTTTGGACCTGTCCATTCTAGGTGGAGAGCATGTTCCCTTTACATTGACATCTGTGCGTTGTGTCCTTAAAAACGGTAATTTATGAGCCCTAAATAACCATGGACAAGGGCCGTTAGTTACAACATGCTGTAACCCTACACAAAAGATAGCTTTCTTTTTGGTGAATGAATTCATCATATTTGGTAGGTACAGTTTGTACACCAAGGGAGTTGAGTTTAACCTTCGGAGAAAATAAATTGTCGAGTCTTCATTTTTAAGACTGCCATAGTTTGAGGCTGGTACTACAACAGGGCACTGACCATATTGCTAAATACCTTACTTATATGTTTTATTGTGTTATAATGTTGTTGCTGCGGTTCCACATATCTAGCTGCACAGCCACACATTAAGCGACAACCATGACAATGTTGCGCATTAGCACTTAAATCTAATTTATTTTCCATTTTCTAATGCACTCATTTGTAGAAGGGAAAAATAAATGGGTATAATGCTAGCTGTCGAGTCATTTTCCCTAATTGCTACATAGCAATATCTCGCAAAAGCCATTGCAAATTGAGAATCGATATATAGGCATGCAGAAACATATCAGAGTTGTTTCCATAGCAACATTAACCACAGATCACATAACTTTTTATCTAACAGTGTTTCAGAATGGAGTTTGGATACTTTTTGGCTTCATCGTGTGCATATCACGTTTTGTCAGATTGATTTGTCTGTTAGGGACAAGGGCCTGTGTCTAATGATGTGGCCACCATAGTCAGCATCACATCAGTCAAGTTAAAACAGATCTGTTCCAATGCATGTTTTGTTTCCCGTAATCCTGGGCCAATGTGTATATCTCATGGGGCACTAAGCAGGTCAAGTCTATTCCTTACACCTTATTGTCTAAACCCAATCTCATGGAATTCCTCTAATGACCATTTCCTTCCAAGTAAAAAAAACTGGAAGTTATTAAATCAGCTAGCCCTAAACTATGTTGCATGTGTTTACCTAATTCTCTTTGTCAGCTATGCTCTGGACCTGGAGTCAGATCTATGTTTTGGCAAATACAATCTGTTCGTCACCATCATGTGTGTGTAATTTTGTTCTATATTTTTATTGCTATTCACCATCCTTTCACATCTTTTTCAGATGTCTCCATTAGGGATATAATGATCAATCACCCAGACAACTACCTTTTTAAACTGGATTTACTGATGATTACGATCACAGGAGTTTTCATTATTTTTAGCAGTATAAATTGGGGTGTTTCTGTGTCCCCAAAATTATGTTGCTCGTTTTTTAATAGTGTATTTGGATTTGGAGAAAGCTGTAAGAACCTTCGAAGTTCCCTAAAGCAATGGCTTACAACATTATTGAGGCATGCCATTTCTTCTTTAAACGTTTGGCTGCCAGCATATCTCTTGCACTAATTCTAATCTTTAGTCTCAAGAGTCCCATTAGCCCCAAAATGTCACTGCATTTTTTAGGCAGACATGTTAGTTAATATATTTCTCTGTTTTTTTGGTCAATCTCCGGATGGTCCAATGATCACTGCGTTGGCCTGGAATCAAGAACCTCTAAACATAACACACACTGTTTAAAGCATTGAAACCAGGTGTTACTTATTCAAATGAGATGTTTTTATTGTTTTTCATTAGGACAATTGACAAGAGTTGAGGCTGTTGAAAAATTGTCCAACCAACAGAATTGCTGCCTGACACTGTGCAGGAATATATTTGCTTTCCTACACCCATTCTTATATATATCTGTCTCCCGCTCCTTGCAATCTGCTACCATTTGGCAGCCAAAGAGACAACTGTTTTATTTACTTTAATTCATCTGTTACAAACAAATTTCCCCATCTTTTTTTTCTCCGTTTTAGCAAGTTGTCAAATGTAATTATGTTCAACGGTAATGTTCCTTTCTACGTTTTTCTTTCTGTATAGAAGTCGGCTACATGATAATCACACATTTCCAAAATTCCCTTCTCACTGATGTCAGAGTGTGTTGTGTTTTAAGCCTTGCAAAAGTCTACCTCTCAAACCCAAGCGCCAACAATCCGCACAAGTGCAGGCATACAGTAAAAAGGGATGATCATGTTATAGGGAAGCCCTACTCAGGTCGGTGTTATTAACAGTTGCCAATAGATGCTTCGTGTTGGCACTACTGTAGAGAAAACTCCATTCAGTCAATAGGATTTTTCTGTGCAGTAATGCCAGATTAGCACTATTGCCACTTCAGAGATCATCCATTAATTATCCTAAATAAATTGCTCGTCCAAAGGGACAATATAGAATTTAAGGTGTAAGTAGTTAATTTAGGTTGACATTTTCTCCCACTAAGAAGAAATAAACAGCCGGATAATAACACATGAAGTCCTGCTTTACAGACAACACTTTTCTGTTAGGATAGAAAGGTTCTTAAAAATATTTTGGTTCGTGTTTATTTTTGTTATTAATATGTTTAAAATTAACACTGCATAGCGCAACAAGTTAATGAAAACATACGCTATAATCAGTCCTTCTTCTAGCAAGTTTTCTTATCCTTTATACAGACAACTTTCTCATGATGCTTTATCTAAACACTATGTGACATTAAACGAAAGACAAACATAAAAGTATAGATGGTATTAGCTGTTTAGGCATCTGTTTTCGGAAACATGAAATACAGTAAAACAATTGGAATTATAAACAGTATAGTTCCTACATGAGAAAGAGGAAAATAGTTGCCAATTAACTGTACATTTTCTTTTCCGGGTAGCCCACCATGGCAATATGCACTTAATGTGTAGCTCGTGTCCCTCCGCTGAGCTAGACACGGGGCAAAGTTCAAATCCAAACTGAAGGGACTCACTCTGCAAATATAGCCACACCTGTCCCATGCAGTGTGTCCTTAGTAATTAAGCTTAATAAAGAAAAAGATGTATCTGTATTCCATGCAACCATATGGGCAGGCACAACGGATGTTTACTGCCATGGTAGATTACCCAACGGCAACAGATAATTTCACTTGCCACCAATTTCCCGTGGCAAGCAGCACCAATGGCAAGTGCCCAAAACATCTCACCCCACGAGAGAAGATGACACACATATTATAAGTACTGCGTACACCTTTTATTGTGCCAATTCCACACCAACCAAGCCTGTGGCCATCTTGTCAGTAAAACTTCTACTGAATCCTGGAATATCCACATGGTAAGCGAATGAATGTGTTATTTGAACACCAGAACTGCGCGCTACGAATAAATCCGTAGGTGAAGCGTTATCCTGTGCTGTCCAGGCCATGGCCCACTGCTCTGGTTGGTATGAGTTGTAAGATTCTTGGAGCCTGTCTGTTCTGGTGCACATACTGGTGCTTTTTTAAATTCAGGTTAAAATCCGCAATTTAATGATGTGTTGTAGCTGGCTGACCTTTTCTTCTTCTAGATGGTTAAAAAAGAATAATATATCGAGGCTCTGATTTCTTGGTTCTGTTTATATAGAGTGTCTAAAACATGTTACAACATCCCAGTGTCCTGTAGCACTTGTACTTTCTCGTTGAAAGATGTGTAAAAAAGAAGGTACTGTTAAAAGTACTCTTGAATTTAATGAAAAGAAAACAACTTTGGGCTGGAACTGTAGGGCTGTTTTAGAACCATTTTTTTTCTAAATAACAAATTAAAATGGTTCCTTGGAAGATAACACTTGTAGCTTGCTGATCCTGCGTGCTGAAGTACTATGACCAGAAAGAGTTGTTAAAAGAGTAAGGTGAAATATGGTCTTTTGATGATCACCATGATGGATCGTGAGATTCATCAGGCTAGTGGCAAGTCCCATGATAACAAACCATGTTACCTGATTTGTATCTCTTAATCTGCGTACTGCTTACTAAAAATCATATTATGAGATATATGGGAGGCTAGCTGATTGCCCAGTAATGCAGAGAGTGCAGGAACTTGTATTTGTGGGAACTAATGCTGAGACCTCATGAAACCTGACTGCAAAATTCAAACTTGTTAATGTAAAAGGATGAGAAATAGATGTTGGTGTTTTTGCCTTATGGAGTGCAGCCATATCCAACTACATGTCTAGATGTCAACTCTTTCTTGATGCCAGTAAGGTCTGTGTTCTCTTTTAGACAAATCTTTCCACGTAGCAGCTCCTGTTCACTTTTGAGACGCTACAGCCCAATTCTTAGGATTTGGATGATAGACTGGACCTCAACTCAAGAGGTGTGTGAAATCAGTAACATCCAAGGTTGATTTATTGACAGCCTGAACAACGAGGAAACTATGTTCCTGAGACACGAAGGGAATTGCAGTGACATTCTCTGTGTCCTCCTGTCTTATTCTTTGATGTATTATGGAAAACGTTTATACAGGCAATACTACCACTTAATAGAGAGTGTCTACGTATGTAGCCTCTGAATGACTTCTTCTCAAAGAAAGTATTCAGCTTCATGTTTCCATGGTGGCCATTTCTCCCTGAATCAGTGTCTGAGAAATCACTTCTAATTGAATTGAGAGCCGTTAGTCCTCCACATTTTTCTCTGCCCATTAATGATTGGGTCACCTCTCGTAGAAGTGCCACGCTTCTTGTTCCGCCTAAGTTCTTATATACTGTAGGTACTGCAATGGAGTTGTCGAGGAAACTTTCAAGATTTTGATCTGCAGGGCAAAGGTTCTGATGGCCTCTGCTATGGCTTTTAGCTCTAGTATGTTTGCAGAAACAACTGTACAAAGACCAAGGGGTTTTGCACAACAGCAGTGGTAAGTGTTTTTAAGTGAGATAAATGCCTTTATTTCTTACTATTGCGTGCAGCACAATTCACAAAGCATTGATAACACTGCAGTATCCCGCTTAAAACTATTTTTATCATTAAAACACAGTCATTGCTAAAAAAAATGCGCTTAAATTGCGCTATAACATTTATCTCACTTAAAAACACTTCAACTGCTTGTGCATAACCCCCCCAAGTTCCTTGAGCTAACTCTGAGCATAGTAGAGCAATCCAACTGGTAGTGCTTAATGCAGTGATTAGATATGTCCATTCTTAGATCAATAAAATCAACCTTTTCTTAGTTTTTGATCTTGCTCCCAGAAGAACAGCAGAGACTCAATTAGATGCACATTACAACTAATAGCAATGTGTTAGACTTGTTTCAACTGCCAAATTTCATATGAATATTCTCATATGCAACCTTGCCTACTGACTACTTGAAAGGTTGGAAGAAAATATTCCATGTATTTCATACACTGCAGAGCTGACACTACTCGCTTACTGACATTAGTAAAGTACTACTTCTTGAATTAACTTCTTTCTCTTTTCGAGAGGCACATCATGATTCCCTGTTTGTCTTGAAAAATACTCCAGGGAATCTTAACTTCTGAGATGGACAAGATGACTCTTCACTGTCTTTGTGAGCCATCCTGCTATTTTAAAAATCCATCCTCCAATGTCATCTGAACAATTAAAAAAAGTCCTTAATTTGGTCCTAAGGTTACAATTATTTTTGAAAAGGATCTTGGAAAGTTGAGAGCCAAATGGTACTGCGATGAACTGGAAATTTCACTTTTGAGCCTTAGGAAACAGTCTGCTACTGGAATGTGGAGGTAGGCATCCTTGGTTCTATAGATGCCACCCAATTCCTTACTCTGCTCCTGCGATTATAGAATTCAAGTACTCCATCTTGAACTGTTTTACTTTATAGTCTGTTGATATTTGCCCATTACCGTAACCGAAAGGAATTATTGAAAGATTCCCTGTAATATCTTGCTGCAAGGGCACACACTGTTATTCCTGTTTCTAAACTCTGATACTTTCCCAGGCTTGTTGGCACTTATTTGTTTTTCTTGAAGTTTGGTCCTCGAAACTGTTTCATATGGTGATCACCCATTCATCGATATTGATTACTTGGCTCTCCTCATCTCATGCAAATTGTTAGAGTCTCTGAATGATTGGACCTCTTTACCTCAAAAGAAACAACCCTGACCTCCTCTCCATACGTTTTTCTAGAATAAAACTTCCCATGTCGCCCTGCTTTCATATCCTAAAATGTTGTCCTTCTCCTAGACAAAGTAGATGCCAAAAAACAACTCATTCTTTTTTCTTGTGGGTGGAAAATGTCAATCTTTCTAAAGACAAGATAACCCTCAAAAGGATTATGCATAGTTTTTTTTATGTAGACCAAGTTGCATAACAGGCGTCACGCCAGACATCTGTAGTTGCACTCTCATTACATATTTAAATCTAGACTTTATGTAATTCAAGGATCCAATATCCTAGGGCAAATTGTTTAGCCTTAAAGTACCCCACTCAGTTCTAACTAGAGATTGGTGTGACGCTCTTGTTACGCAACTATGGTCTGTATATATATTCCTTATTATCTCTAAGCACCTGTACATGTAATAACTTATTTTGTATTTGTGAAACGGTGATTTTAATAACATAAACAAAGAGAAAAAAAGTGAGGTGCAGGGTAGCAATACATGACAATGTCCTTTATAGTAAAAATTTGCATACATAATGTATATACAAATAAACATTAAGCATGAATAAAAAAATGTAAATAAATAAAACGAGAGACTTTGCCTGAGTATTGGGCTGCGCAGGTGTGCTCTATGTGGGTTATTTGATGCACCTTTCTTTTGACACTCAGTCACTTGTCTTTTCCGTCAGGGCGAGGGGGTGGGGCGATGTTCTCCGCTCTGCTTAGTTGCTGGCCGGGGTAGTGGTCTCCTGGGAGGATGTTACTGGCTCGTTCTGCCTTTGGCTGTTGCGGCTGCTACCCTCGTTCTCCTACCTCCTTCTCCTCTCTCTGTGAAACCCGTAAGTGACGTCGCTCCGACTTGATGTCAGACACCGGATATGACGCTTGTCTGTGTGCAGTGGAAAGATCCCCAAGGCGACGATCAGTCCTGACGTGAGCTGGGCAGGCTCAGGAGCATTGCTGGAAGTCTGCTTAGTGCTTAGAGAGAACAGAAAATCATTTATTACATGTGCAGGTTGTCAAGTAGATTATATTTCTTTTAATTATACAACCAAGAATCATCTACAGAAATAACTAAGAAATCAATGTTTTAATTATGAAAATAAAACATTTTAGTTATGGTGGTGAAAAAGGCAACAAAAACCTCCACCGTTAGCATATAGCCAATAAAAGAATCGTTGTGTGCATTCACAGTCACTATGTCTTAGTCTGCAACCCTGCCTTTCAACCATTATCACCTAGCATACAGTGCTCCACTGCAGCAGGAGGATTCAGGGAAATGACATGCAGAGCACACAATATGTCACCTTTTGCCTGGAATTTCCATTCACATGGGCTCCACTGCCCCTGGATTGCACTGTATTGAGGTTTTAGATAAAACATTTGTATTGAAAGCCATTCAATAAATTCCAAAATACAATTGGGTAAAGAAAAGAAATACTTGCGCCAAACGTTTTTAAGTGAATATAAACTTCAGTCCCACCAAAGTGTATACCCTGCTGCCAGAGTTTCTTAGAGGTGATTCACCAACCTCTATATGTAACAGTCTCGAGCAAAAAGGGATCCTCCGGCGCGTGATTCAACTTGTGACTCCGGGACACATGCATATAAATAGAGAGAGAGGGACCACAATCAAGTAGTTAAGGTACAATACAAATGTATAGTTTCTATTAGGAACACACTTACATAGGGATAGTTAATCTTCCGTGGGATAAGGAGGACCTCATGATGATACCTCAAACTAGGGAAGAGAAGGGAACATAGTATAACACTGTTTTTATTTACAAAAAAATATTAAAAAGAGATTGGAAACTCACAAACGGCCAACAAATAATGGCATAGAGAGCAGGTGTCTCCAGACTCCACAGACCATCTTCCGAGTCTTTGACTGTCGGTGTGGATTCTGCTCCATTTGGTTGTGTTTTGCAAGGGTTTGGTAACAGCAAGGGGTCTTCCGGTGCTCGTGCACAGACCGGTTTTCCTCCCGTTTGTCACTCTTCTTGCACAGCTCCCTGCCTTCCGCGCATCGCATGCCTCCGTCGTCATACACTTTGACCTCACAGGCCACCTACAGAAGAGTGAAGCACATTCCAGTTTGGCAGCACACTGCGACCGGAGCGCATGCGCATGCGCGGGAAGCCGGGACTGTGGCAAGATGAGGGTACTGCCATCTATCCTACTCATCTGCAATTCGTTAAACATTGTTGTTTGTCCCTAACTACTCCTGATTGGGTCCCTCTCTCTATTTATATTGCATGTGTCCCGGAGTCACAAGTAGAATCCGCGCCGGAGGATCCCCTTTTTTGCCGAGAATACCATTGAGGACTACTTATATGAATCCTTCTCATCCCATTCTATCAATGATTGAAATCAAAAATTCAAAATTGTATTAAAAAAAACCTTAGACCCCGCGTCATTTGACATCACGTCTCCATGGTAACGGGCGTCATTTGACACCACTTTGCCATGGAGCACGCTTGACGAAGCGGGTAAGTACATTTCAGAAGCCTCGCTCTCTACCGCGGGGCCATCTGTAACCACCAGTCGGCCCGCGCTTTCCCAATAAATGTTCATGCCCCCCCTGTGGCGCGCCCCCCAGTTTGAGCACCCTTGGCTTAAATTCCCGGACTCCCATCAATAATTTACTGACTGCTTTAACAGGAGTGGTTCTTACCAAATCATGTTAAAAGTTGATGCCCCTTTCACATTAATCTTCCTCTGGAATTAAAATATATAATTTATAATATTTAAATCTCTCTTCTTTCGAATCACAAGATGAGGATACTTGCCATCTACCATACTCATCTGCATCTGTAAAAAACTTCTTCTTGGATCTGCTTTTTAGAATGGATGCCGGTGCTTGAATACCTTGCGATACCACATCTTCATTCAAAATAGGATTCAAAATGTTTTCAGTAGGCTCCCTTGCTCACCCCTACCAAACACCCTTCCCGGGAGCCTAACACCCTCCCAATAGTAACTCCTCAATCAACACAACCCCTCCCCCCAACCTAACCTCCCCTTACACTAATAGCTAAAAGCCCTATTAGCCAAATGTGGTTAATAAGGCTTTTTGCCATTCAAAGACCCCACCCCAAAAGACATGTATTAAATAAATGTAGCCCTGTTTCCCCCACCCTAAGTGAATCGGGGTAGTGATGTAATATGCTACTGGTGCTGCCTGCCTTACTTGTTGGCTCCAGGAGCTGAGCCTGTGCCATGGAGAGGACTCGGGGTATCACTTACTTGGTGCAGCGCCCTCCACCTGTGAGGGATCCCAGCAAACGGAAGCAGCCCCCACAGACATAATCACAATGAACAAATAGCTTTGTAAAAAACCAGAAGGCCTTTACTGAACATAGAGATAACATAACCCTGAACACTAGACTCTAAATGACAGATATCCTAACTGCCCACGCCTCGCAGGCCCTCCCCCACCATGTACCCAAGTCCCAAAATCCCACAATGCTTAGGCATGTTCAGCGCCGTGCTAATGAGGAGTCTAGTTGGTGCACTTGTGTCCACACCCGGGCTCGCTGACATGGAGATAAGTGGATCCTCTGATCCACGCGACTATTCCGCCTCCGCTGAGATGATGTCCTGTAGAATGTTCCCACCTGGAAAACCGTCTCTGCAATGGACAGGGTCTGGTCCCAGACCTCAACGTTCGGGCTGCACAGCATTCTGGCTGTGTCCCTGAACTAACAACAAACTAAGGGCAGGGTCCCTACCTAAGGGCCTGTCCCTGTAGCAACCACAACTTGATATGTGAGTAGGGCCTAGCTAGGGCCAAGGGGGATCCTGGGCTAGTGCAGAGGCTACTTCCTCCTTGCACCTATACACCCTCGGAGTAGGAAAGGGTCATATCAGCTCTACCTTAATACTTCGTAATTATAGAGGTGGCGGTGTCATAGGAATAGGGAATATATATTTTCAAAAGATCAAGAATTATCAAAAAAAGATACCCTAATATTGCACTCTGCCTAATCATAAGGTTTCCAACAACACATGTGTATCAAAACACTATGCATATCTAATGCTAACACCAGGGGGAGGGGTTATTTATGACGAAAAAACACATACATTTTATTTAAACTCTTCTATAATAAAAATATTTTTAAAAAGCAGTTGTTGCCTATTTTGACACGGTATGTATTCAGACTCTATACATAATTCATGTTTATAGTGAGATCACCTGTTGTTTTAAAACTTATATGTCTTGGTAGGGGTGCAACAATACTAAATGAATGGAAAGTCAAAGGAAAATAACTGTAAATAGAACGTATATGGGACAATGGGTATGGTCCGGTTAATCTTCACTATTAGGTTGTTAGTTGTGTCATAACAGTTCATAATTATATATTTTCTTTTTTTAAATATTTTTTATATAGAAGAGTTTAAATAAAATTTTATTGTTTATGTTATACCTTTACAAACCCTCCCTCTGTCTGTGTTCAGCTCCACTCTGACTTCCTGACAGCGCGCAACAATGTATCCCATTGCAGCAGGAGGATCTGTAAGCCCTATTGGCTGTAATGCACAGTTGATATGGGTGAAAGGGCAGTCCCCAGAGGCTTCTGGTAATGTAGTTCCTTTAGAGCCTCTACTCTATTGGCGCGGCATGCGCCATCTTTACCGCGCATGCGCATCGAATGGCCACCGTAGCACTATCTGCGCCTGTGCATCTGTAATGGGTCCGGCCCTCCACACACACTGCGCATGCGCGACACTCGTGCCAACCCCAAAATGGCGCCGAACACCTTCTGCACATGCCGACACTCCACCTGTCGAACACTTTTAAACATGTGACGCCATGCAAAGGAGCCACAGCTACCCGTCACCACCCGCAAGCACCCCAACCATAACGGAGGTAAGGAGGGGGAAACGGTGAACCGGGGAGCCAGAGGACCTGGCTACACAAAACAAAACAAAAAGATATTGTGCACTCTCATAAACACAAAACCAGCATATGTTAATACAAGTACTCCTAGCTCATAGTCAGACTTGTAGCTGGCCAAGAATCAGTGCAAATGAAGGAGACGTAGGCACTATCAAATTTCAAAACAGGAAGAATTATTCAGCCACCATTACCGATGTTTCTGCTGACACGGCAGCCTTTTTCAAGAGTATGGCATGAAATATTAACAACAAGTCAGTATATATAGTCAAAACATTACCTTATGTCCAGGTGAACCCCATATCCCGTTGCACCAAGCGAGTGATTGGCATGCACCCTAACTACATCGGCATGCCCACTGGCACACATCACGCACGTGCTCACTCACATACATCATCTGCTGATGTCGAGATCTATGGAGCATGCGTGGTGGACGAGTTGGCGCAAAAGACACAAGGGCATCAGGGGGGAGCGGAGGGAGAAATTCCTCCCATTTTCCATGCATTTCCTATACAGTGTCTCTAATCACGACATACTGTACTGAGAATAAACAATTCAATAAAAGCAGCAGAGTGCTGCTTCACAATAGGTTTTTTCTATCTTTATTTTTTCCTCTGGCAATATTGCAAAATACACCTCTCTTCTGTTGCGCTACAGCTAAAAATCTTACGCAGGTCCGAATTCTCTCCCCTCTTATGACTATGAAACACTGCTGCTGTCGGCCTTTCTGACCTCATCTGTCTCCTCGCTACAATCTATCCTAAACGCTGCACTAGAATTCATTTACTCTCTCCTAAACCTGTCGCAGCGTCTTTGCTGCTGAAATCCCTTACTGGCTTCATATCAAATTCTGTATCAACTATCAATTTTTTTAACACTCCTCATTTTAGGCAATAAACTCCTTACATTTCAGTCTAATTTCTTACTTTACACATCCGACTCTTGCGATCTGTCTCCTCCCCCTTTAACCCTTTCTCACTGACTGCCCCACACCTCTGGAATGTCCTTCCCTCAATACCGAGTAGCACCCTCTCTTATCTCCTTTGAGACCTATCTTTAAAACCCCAAAAGAAGCACAGGAGCGCACCAAGGTAAACAGGTATGTATTAAGCAATAAAAATAAAGCAAGTAGTTACTTACATCATAATAAAATACATCCAGTAAAGATTGCAACCAGGCTCCGAATTGTCACATCAGTGGTTCTGGAGAAATAGGAGGGCTGTTTGACTGTACGTGTAAAAGGGGACGATAGACAGCACTCGGATGGTGTTAAATATATGCAATTGCAGGGTGCACGGAACAAAAGGGGACCCTTATTCCCCTGTATAGTACTAACAATCTACGTAGTACCAGCACTCCTGTCTAATGCCCTCAGTGGCTCTGCTCCTTCAGCTGCTTGTGTGAGTGCTGAGGGTAGGTGTGGTATTTCTCCTGCCGCTGGGGTTTACCGTAACACCTCGTAACTCCCTACTTTCAGGTTCACGCTCACTGTGGTACCCGTATGATGTTGGACCCTTCGTCTCCGTCACTGTCTATCCCACCAACGGGATAATAGGTGGCTATGTGCAATAGAAGCACTGAAAGCTAGCAACCAAATAACGTGGAGCCTGGATAATGCCAATGTAATCTTATCTTAAAAACCCACCTCCTTAACAAAGCTTATGGGTACGCTCTGTGGCTGATACTAAACATATATATACATCGACCTTGAACCCCTTGCACTTACAGAACACCTTCCTAGTGTCCTGTACATACTTCCTACTTACCAACTAGATTGTAAGCTCTTGGGGCAGGAACTAATTTTTCTCCATTTTATAATTTTACGTTTATGTCTGAAGCGCTTATTCCCTTATGTTCATTTGTATTATTTGTTATTTATATTATTATGTCACTTGTTTACTGCTATGAAGTGAATGTAACATTATTGGTGGCTATATAAAGATATGCATAAATACATACATACTAATCAATGGGCTACTTGTTCATCATTTATTATAGATAATTACAATCTACATCTTGGATACTCAAGAAAGATTCATCAAGCATAAGCGAAAGATATTTCAAGGTGTAGAATAAAACTCCACTCATCCGCAGCATAAAACATCTAAACACTCCATTCATTAAAAATATGGGGATAGAACAAATACATAAGGCACTGTCAAGAATAGATAGATCAACACTCAACTCACAGAGAGTCTTACGATTATTATACAGTACTACGGACATTCATCTCCCAAAGGATTAAATGATAATCTGCACTCGGATTCTTTTTGGACCTTGATAATATTATTATCCCTGTAAAGGGTACCCCCGTTTTTCATAGTGTATTCCTGTTGCTGCTGGAACTCTTTTCAGCATCCAGGATTTGAATATCATACACCTGCTCAGGAACTTTATTTTTGCTCCCCTTGCACTCTAATAATGTCATATTCATGCGAGGATCTGTGTAAGGTTCCAGTCCAGGCTTTGGCTGGAACTCGCCCTTACCTGGCTGCTGTGGACATTTTGATTACTGGCAGCCTACATATTGGCTGCACCTGTTCAGGGCTTAAATAGCAGCCAGTGACTCCAGTCCCTGCCGTGCATTGTCTATGTTTCCTGTGATCCTGGCCACCTGGGCTCTAGTCGGAGCCTTCCCCCTTCATGAGCCTTCCGTGTGGTTGCCAGTCCCTGTGGCTTGCCTATCCCTGTGGCTTCCCTGTTCATTGAAATTCCTGTTGCAGACCTCGGACTTTGACCCAACTCGCTGCCTTCCGCCGCCTGCCCTTTTGCCTTTCACCTGTTTCTGCACCACTCTGCCTGCCCTGACCCTTGCCTGCTTACCAACCACGATACTCTAACAGGACCTGTCCTGTGCTCTGGTCGGTTAATTGGCACTCCTTGCTTCAGCCCTGCGGGTCCGCTTCCTGATCGGAGACAAGCATCGTCACAATCTGGCATTCAGTCAATTTGATTCCCTTGCTCAGGCCATTTACCCTACTCAGAGATTATCAGACATCTTCATTCATTGTTAAATAGAAAAAGAAAAAGCTACTGTATATAAGGATGGTTTTGGACCACTTCTAACTCGACATTATACAAACATTCTCCTCTTGTGTTAGAATCATGAAAACGTGTGTCTGCAAGGCTATTTTGTACCCTATCTTTTGTTCTAAAAATTATTGTTGTGCCTCGTCGAACACAACATTTCTTCCGAATGCTTTGATACAATAGGTGCTTTTTAACCTATTAAACAAAAGTATATATAACTCCATTCCATCACATATTGTATATGCAGTCTTGTACCATATTATTTAATTACTAGAATATTAATCAGTAAAGAAATGTTTCAAAGCTAATATGATAGCTCTACAAAGATAAGAACATGATGCACACAATAAAGACTAAAAATCATGCCTCGTGTTGTGAGTGATAATCATTCTCATCCAACATACAATTATTGGATTCTGTCGTATTTCACTGGTCATATATTCATATTCCCCAAGTGATGGCTCATAAAAATAAGAGTTAAGCCACATTGGTAAGTCTGGGATGCTTTCAGTGTTACTGCCCATCTAGGCTATGTACTAAAATTAATGGAGTTTAGAGTGTGTCTGATTAAGCAGATCTCACACCTTTAAAATACATGGAGAGTCATTTTCAATCAATGCGTGCTGAAGACCATTCTACAAAATAAACGTTGAACATTCAAGTACACTAGAAAGTATAAAAGCTAAAGTTTATGGATAAACTTCAGAACAGAAATATTGGTGAAGAGGGGATATACAATGACAATCAAACAATTCAAATAATCTAATTGGTCTGAAAAATAGAAATAAGCTAATTACATACTTTCATATTTAGTAAATATGGATAAGGTACATCCATAGTAGAATCACACACATTGGCTAGAGTGGTAAATAGAGGATTGGCAACAGCCTGGGCAGCAAGTGGTCTAGAAACAATATGAAAGAGCTGAAGCACGCTTTCTATGTATCTATATTCCCTTTGTACAAAATAAAAACAGCACATAAGGACTTATCCAACTCTGAAATATATACTGTAAACTATCCCCGATAGTTGGCCTGATAATATGGCAGTTCTCTATAGACATAATGTACAGTATGGGGGGAAAGTCTGGGGTCTTCAGCATTTTGAGGCACTCCAGAGGACTTTTAGCCTTGTTCCATAGTATACTCAGAAGCCACCCATTGTTTCTTCATTGCAGTATCTCCTGTTCCCACTCTGGTTATATGGGGCATTAGGGATCGTGTGGTGTTGTAGAAACCTCTCTTAAACTCAGCAGCGTTATCTCGGATGAACTGCACTCAGGCTACCTGCTAACACAACCACACTAATTGGATTTTAATAATAATTTATATTTTCAGTCAAAATTGGTATTGTCTTCAATGGAGAACTTTGGTCGAAAACAGCCCCATCTGTAACTTCAGCGAACATAGAATAGCCCCTATGTGTTCCTAACAAAAACAACTAAAATAAAATAACAAAATAAACATAGAAAGTGTTCATCAATTAACTATAAATACCAAATAACCTTTGGTTAATTTCTTTAACGTATTACATTAATGATTGCATAAATAACACTAAAAATATTTGTGAAATATCAATGTAGATTATGATAATACATGAAATGTAATATGTTTTCTTAAATATTCTGGCAATATAAGTCCGCACAGAGATGTAGCTCCCATTATTGCATCCATTATTAGGGAGACTGGTATGGGAAATTAAATAGGCTTTTATTGCGCCTGTTTCCTTAACATCAGAAAACCATCCAACCAGGGTCAACAACACAGCTTCTATTCACTTGGAGTATTCTTTGAAACCTTGGTCCACAACTCCCTTTAGATAAGCATGTCTCCCAGCCCCAAACATATTCTTGATATAAGCATGTATACCAAAAGTCTCTATAAAAGGAATTATATCTGTTTTAGTGGTTGAGGGAAATCTTCTCTGTTCCTGGTTGCTGCCTTTTTCCTCAGGTTTTGTCAGCATTCAGTTTAGAGGTTTTTTCCCCTCTGTCTTGCAAGCAGCTCTGCTATTCTTCTGGAACGAAAGTGAAACGGTCGCTACTGCGCATGCCTGAAAAATGAAACTCCCGGATGTTCTTCGAAAAACTTTATTGACCACAACACAAGGTACAACCGCAATCTCCCCTCTACCGCGTTTTCACCCTTACAGATAGGGCTTCGTCTCGAGTGGGGAGAAGCAGTGACTGCCAGATTATATACACTCAAAAAGCCCGCGAAAATCATTAAAAATTTAACCTGTTCATTACATTGCCCGTGTAGTTATTGCTTCCTGTGTCATGCTATATATTAAACCTATGAATGTTGTTATGTATCTTACATATTGTGGTGTGTATCTGCACATATGTATACACTTAGGATATAGCATCAGCAATGTATTGACATAAATCAATGTTATTAAAAAGCTCGTCTCATCACTGCAAAGATGTGATTGGTTCCTTATGTCTATGCTTAATAACTAGAACCAGTTTCAAATGCATAATGATATGTAAACTCTTAGCAGATACAACATCATATATTAAACAAATCTAATTGCTATTAATGAACTGTGTGACAGTAGGACCAATTCCCTGGAAATGGAAAGAAGGAAAGGGAGGGTGGGGGGAGGGGGGTATGGGAAAGGGGGGGGGAGGGGAAGGCGGGGGGGAGAGGATGGTAAAGTTAGGAATAGAACGAGCAAAGGTTATAACTTGATATAATTATAAATAAAATACCTAAACTTTATTTGGAGGACACAGTGCTGTTGCAACTCAAAATCAACACATACCTTATATCTACAGAAAACATCGCAGATCCCATTCAATATTAAGTCCATTGGCTGTAAAGTATTCAGTTTATGGATCCAATGGGCCTCTCGCTGATGTAAGATCTTAACTCTATCCCCTCCCCCACTATCTTTAGACCCTTTGCTGAGCAAAATGGTCTGTGTAGGCCCTAGGTAGTATTTCGTAAAGCGGCTACACTTGGTAACTTTTATCTCTAGCATGTTAAAATCAACCAATCAGAATATTCATAGACGTCCTTTTTCCAAAATTAATTGGTTCGTTCAAATGGAATTGCAAGATCTGCCCGAATATGACAAAACCGCGGAATTTTCAAACCTTGAAGAAACACGCAGATTTAGTATTAGAACGTTTATGTCTGTCAGACAAGTTTCGTTGTATATACACTACAATGGCGGATGCAAAAAACAATACGTAGGGTAACCATAGAGCCCTAAAAATCCCATTTTGGAACACTTGAGACTTATAAAATAATGACAACCATCCAGTACCAATACATTTCAATACTTGTCCATTGTCTATGAAAGAATCTTAAATGCTGTGCATTGAACTGTTGCTCTTCCCCCACGGGGAGGGGATAGAGGTTAAGATCTTACATCAGCGAGAGGGCATTGGATCCATACACTGATATTTACAGCCCAATGGACTTAATATTGAATGGGATCGGCGATGTTTTCTGTAGATATAAGGTATGTGTTGTTTGAGTTTCATAGCACTGTGTCCTCCAAATAGTTTTAGGTATTTTATTTTAATATTATATCAAGTTAAACCTTGCTCTGTTCTATTCCTAACTTTACCATCCCACTACCCCCCCCTCCACCCCCCTTT
>WSYH01000115.1:0-84543 GCA_036426205.1 Ascaphus truei | reverse complement strand
AAGTGTTCCAAAATGCGGATTTTTAGGGCTCTACTGGTTAGCCCTACATATTGTTTTTTGCATCCGCATTGTAGTGTATATACAACGAAACTTGTCTGACACGACATAAACGTTCTAATACTAAATCTGCGTGTCAGACAAGTTTCGTTGTATATACACTACAATGCGGATGCAAAAACAATACGTAGGGCTAACCAGTAGAGCCCTAAAAATCCGATCATTTTGGACACTTGAGACTTATAAAAAATAATGACCATGAACACTCCAGTACCAATACATTCAATACTTGTCCATTGGGCTCTATAAAGAATCTTAAATGCTGTGCCATTGAACATGTTGCTCTTCCCCCAGGGGAGGGGATAGAGGTTAAGATCTTAATCAGCGAGAGGCCCATTGGATCCATACACTGATACTTTACAGCCCAATGGACTTAATATTGAAGGGATCGCGATGTGTTTCTGTAGATATAGGTATGTGTTTGTTTGAGTTGCATAGCACTGTGTCCTCCAATAAAGTTTTAGGTATTTTATTTTAATAATTAATATCAAGTAAACCTTTGCTCTGTTCTATTCCTAACTTTACCATCACTCACCATTCACCCCCCCTTCCCCCCCTCCCTCACTCCCTCCCCCCCCCCCCTCCCCTTCTTCCTTCTTTCCCTTTCCAGGGAATTGGTCCTACTGTACACAGTATCTTCAATAGCAATTAGATTTGTTTAATATATGATGTTGTATCTGCATAGAGTTTACATATCATTATGCATTTGAAACTGTGTTCTAGTTTATTAAGCATAGACATAAGGAACCAATCACATCTTTGCAGTGATGAGACGAGCTTTTTAATAACATTGATTTACTGTCAATACATTGCCTGATGCTATATCCTAAGTGTATACATATGTGCATGATACACACACACACATATATGTAAGATACATACAACATTCATAGGTTTAATATATCAGCATGACACAGGAAAGCAATAACTACAGGGCAATGTAATGAACAGTTAAATTTTTAATTGATTTTCGCGGGCTTTTTGAGTGTATATAATCTGGCAGTCACGCTTCTCCCCACTCCGAGACGAAGCCCTATCTGTAGGGTGAAACGCGTAGAGGGGGAGATTGCGGTGTAGCCCTTGTGTTGTGGTCAATAAAGTTTTTCAGAAGAACATCTGGGAGTTTCATTTCTTCAGCATGCGCAGTAGCGCCTTGGACGATGGAGGGGATTTGGCCGGGATTAAAGGGGTTGCACCCCATTTGGCCACCCCTGACCCCACACAGGGAGACGAGGGGTTAACTGGACTGAGGTCCAGAAATGTGATTTCACCCCTGTTATAACCTGTAAAGTGTGTATTTTCCTGTGGCCCCTCTGTTATTGTACCTCAGTTTCTTGCACCCACACACTAGAATCCATCCGGGAGCACAAGGGTTAATAGTCGTTAATACGTGTCTCCGTATGGACAAAGCAAAGAAATGTCTCTGAAGCTATCAGGATGACAGATGGCCCTAGAGTCCCAATGGCTAGAACTTAAGTTTTGTTCAAAAGGTTTATTACCTCCCTGTCTGTGAGTATGGGGGGAGCGCATACCATAGCAGTTTTTAAGTGTCCTACTTATCACTGTCCAACACAGGTTATCTTGTCCAAGATCCGGAGGGTAGCTGGCCTGGCATTCCTTTGCACATGTGGGGCCTCAGAAAGGAGACCCCAGAGTTCTACTGCCACATGTGCCAGTAGCAGGGGGGCGTCCTCAAAATGTGTTACCATCCAAGACTGGCTGGAATATTGCAACCAACAAGGTTTTTTAATGTTACAGATAGAGGGAGAAAAGGTTTAAACCTGCTGTTCCCCATCTATCCTGGTCTTCATTTTTGGTCTTCGTTTGCTGAATGATTTCCTGATTGCTGAGAGAAATGCCATGCAATGTCTTGGGTGATTGCTTGATGAAACTGCCAGTTCAGATGGGACTGTTTTCATTATTTTCATCTTTTACGTAAGTGTCTATATTTTGCCTGTTATTGTATAATCTGTTGTGTTCACCTTTATCAAGGAATAATTCTATTTATCATATCTAAGTTCGTCCCGTTCAACCCAGGTATATATATACAGTATTTATAATATATATTTTTGTGTAAAATTACAGCCTGTCGCAAGTCTCGTGACAGGTTGTAATTAATGGTGGCAGCGGTGGGATCGAACTGGACCTGGATTAAAGTATTCTGCGGGGTACTGTGATCCAGTGGGAACTTGATGGTAATTGCAAGTTCCTGGGACTAAAGATATTGAACCAACAGTGTACAACATATAACACAAGATATGGCACCTCCTCACTGTTCCCCTACTTGTGAGAGCATTCCTCCAGAACCAAAGTGCCGGCCATCCGTACTGACTGGAGCCGGCACTGAGACCGGAGGAGTGCATCAAGTCGGCGCGGGAGGCAGCAGCCAGCAAAGGTGAGAGAGAGAGCACAATCGGTGAGCATGAAACCACAGCAGGCTGACAAGATCAGCTGCAGCTGCTGTAACCATCACACCGCCCGGAGAGCAGGGAAAGGGACCCAGCTCGGGACGGCAGAGACTTGGAGGAGCGAGGTGGTCTTGCACACAGGAGAGGTATTGGCCGTTGCGGCGGCCAGTCCATTTTACCCAGAATTGCTGGCCCTGTGTTTGCGCAGGAGAGAGGTCCCGGCTGAGCGGCCGAGCGCTGAAGCTGGCGATGATCCGACCACATGATCCCCTCCTGAGCCCGATCGCTCAGGCAACTCCGCTCTGGGACTCCGTTGCCCCTTGCTGGGTTGTCCACCGTGGCGGAGAAGAACAGGCAGTTGCTGCGGCATGCAACCAAATGGGCCACAATAATGCCCAGTGCCCTGAAGCGCGGGGTAGCGAAGCAAAGCCCTCAGGGCCAACGCTCACGAGCTGCGAAAAGATGCCCAGTTAGCGGCATCTCTGATGGCTCCCGCCCAGCCGAGGGCGACAACCCTCCTCGGGACGTCTCCTGGATAACCTGGACGGGCTGCATCAGCAAAAGCGGCGGAGGAGAGAGCGGCCATCACACGGATTCCCGGCTGGAGAACCAGCCGGCGGCGGCGGCAGAAGAGCGCGCTTCCGGCAAAGTGCGGAGCCCTTTCTGAGTGGGGGAGGGACAGGGATTGCGGGAGGGGGTTTTGTTACCTGGTTTGCATGGAGATGGTGTTTCTCGCACAAAGACCTGGGACCCCGGTCCTGCACGTTTCCCCGTGCCAAACCCGGGCGCGCTGCGGCGGAGACCGGCTTATCCGGCCCAGATGTTGCCGGCGGCAGACCACTCAGTCCCCCTGCAATTGGGACCAAAGAAGGCGGCGGTCTCTGCGGGGACCAGCAAGGTAAGCCCGACCAAGTCGCAGACTGACTTCTGACTTATGTTTCCCTATGACTGTACCCTGTTGTTTCACTCTAGGGGTGGACTGGGGGGGGGAGGAGATAGGGGCACAGGGGAGAGGGGAAGGAGGCAGCTTGTAGGGCAGTCAGGATTCCCCATTACTTGGCGGGGGGCGCAGGGACTCTCAGTTAAGAGCCCCACTGTTGAAGCCTTGCCTGGGCTGGAGGTATCAGGAGTTTGTGGCAAAGTTTAGACCACCCCCAGAATTACCTGCCACCAGGAGCTAAGGTGGGGTGCATCTCACCAGCAACCCTGAGCTCACCCCGGTAATGGGGAGACAGTGTAAGGAGATGCCCACTCAGGTTGTCCCGTAGGATACCAGGTTGATGGAATTATTAAGATGAGAAACGGAGTGAGGGGAGGCTGCAGGTAGGTAGCCCGCATCAGATTACCAGGGGAGGGGAAGGGAAAGGGCAGCTGTAGGGCCGCCAGGCTTCCCATTACCTGGGCAGAGCAGCAAGGGGGACCTCTCAGTTAAGAGCCCACTTTTGCAGCACCTTGCCTATGGCTGGAGGTACCAGGGGTTGTTGGACCACAGTTAGACACCCCCAGATTCCTCGACCAGCCAGTGAGACTAAGGTGGGTGCATACTGCACCACAGCAACCCTGAGTCACCCCGGTAATGTGGGCAGCTTCAGGGAGGGGCTGCCCCGTTAGCACATCTCAGGCTACTAGGGTAGGATTGCCTGGGAGAGGGTTGGGGGGCCAGGGGAAACCGGGGAGGGAAGTGCAAGCAAGTGAGCCAGCCAGTTTTCCCCTTACCCTGGCAAAGCCTCGAGGGGTGTCTCAGATCAGCAACCCCCTGTGCAACCTTGGGATGGAGGTACAGGGTGTGACACATTGACACCCACAGAGTAGTGCGAGCATAGAGCTGAGACGGGGCCGAAAGGTAGTGTATTAGGGGCGTTTTTTGCTTTGATCGCAGTTGCGGGACCCAGATTCTGCCCCAAGCGCTAGGGGTGCATCTTAATCCACTGATCCGTAATGGGGAGACAGTGTCCCAGGGAGCTGGCCTCACTCAGTGTGTCCCTCTGGGTCCAGGCTGATAGCTGGGACGAACGGGGAGAGTGAGGGGAGGCTGCCAGGTAGGTACCAGCAGCAGATCTCAGTGAGAAGGAGGGGCTAGTGGTAGCCAGGAGGAAAGCATAGGTAGTGACGCTAGAGTTCCCGTTACCCTGGCAGAGCCCAGGGGGTTGTTCATCAGGTCAGCAACCCCCTGTTTGCAGCCTAGCTATGGGCTGGGGGTATCCGGGCAGTGCAGTCTTGTCCACCCCATGGATACCTGCAGCAAGCGCTAATGCGGTTGCATCTGGAGAGATGCCCCTGAGTCATCCCTGGTAAGGGGGAGAAAGGTCAGGGAGGATGGTGCACTCAGGTATGTTCACAGGGTCTGGGGTAGGATGCCCAGGGAGGAGAGGAGTGCAGGTGGGCTGGCCGGGAGGGAAGCCGCAGGCTGAGGTGCTGGGACCTGGGAGGGAGGCTAGGCAGAGGATAACCGGGAGCAGGGGGAGATAGGAGGTACAGTGGGGGTGTTAGGCACTGGCAGAAAGCTAGGATGGGCTAGGTAGCAGAAAGTCCCTTGGCTCTGATGGGTCCAAGTAGTGACCCCCCTGACAGATCCCCCAGGTTCCCAAAGAGGGGGTGTGAGGTAGAGAGGCACAGGGAGGAGAGTCAGAGGTATGCGGCAGCTACAGCGGTGGCAAACAGAGCCAGGGCGATGTAGGGTCCTACAGAATAGTGAATAGCCCTTCCCAGGACTTGGTTGACCGGGAGCGACGGTCTGTGCTGGATAGGGTCTCATCAGATTGCAGAACATGCCAGTCTCTGGGCAGTGTGAGCTGGACTGCAACCGGGGCCCTTCACCAGGGACTGGTTCCCAAGGGCACGGGGGTGGGGGGCGCAGAGGGGCAAAGGAGAATGCCCGTCAGACCAAGGTGAGCCGTGCTCCCCAACGATCTGGGACTTTACAATCCACTGTGGCCCAGGACTAATGTACTGGACCATGCGGAGGACAATGTTGCCATGCCAATCCCTCAGGACTATGAGTGCGTCAGGTGACGCGTGGTACCCAGGGACTGGGGAGGCGTACTGGGGCACCCAGGCTCCATTGAGCGGAGGTTGTGACGATGGGGGGATTTGGCCCGGGATTTAAAGGGGTTGCACCCCATTTAGGCCACCCCTGACCCCACCAGGGAGACGAGGGTTTAACTGGAACTGAGGTCCCCGAAATGTGATTTCACCCCTGTTAAACCTGTAAAGGTGTATTTCCTGTGTGCCCCTCTGTAATATACGTTACCTCAGTTTCTGCAACCCACAGAACACTAGAATCCACTCCGGAGCACAAGGGTTAATAGTCGTTAATACTGTGTCTCCAGGTATGGACAAGCAAGGAAAGAATGTCTCTGAAGCTATCAGATGCAGATGGCTAGGAGTCCCAATGGCTATGACTTAAGTTTGATTCAAAAGTTTTATTACCGCTCGCTGTCTGATGTATGTTTATGGGGAGGCGTCATACAATAGCAGTTTTTAAGTGTCCCCTTATCACTGTCCAACACAGGTTACCTTGTCCAGATCCGGAGGGGGTAGGCCTGGCCTGGAATTCCATTGCAACAGTGGGGCCTACAGAAGGAACCCAGAGTTTCTACTGCAACATGTGCCAGCTAGCGGGGGCTGTCCTAAAATGTGTTCCCCCATCCAAGGAATGGATGAGATATTGCAAACCAATCACAGGTTTTAATGTTACAGATAGAGGGAGAAAAGGTTTTATAACTCTGCTGTTCCCACATTATCCTTGGGCTTCATTTTGGTCTTCGTTTGCATGAATGATGTCCTGATTTGCGAGAGAACTGCCATGCAATTGTCTGGGCTAGCTGGAGAAACTGCCAGTTCAGATGGGACTGTTTTCATTATTTTCATCTTTTACGTAGTGTCTATATTTTGCTGGTTATTGTATAATCTGTTGTGTTAAGCCTTAATCAAGAATAAATTCTATTTATCATATCTAAGTCTCGTCCCAGTGTCAAACCCAGTATATATTCAACAGTATTTAATATATTAGTTTTTGGTGTAAATTACAGCCCTGTCCGCAACTCTCGTGACAGCGCCGTTTCACCTCTTCGTTCCTGACTTTCACTCGACGGCGGCAACGAAGTAGTGGGGAGGAGCGCAGGTCCAGGACCCAACGGTGCGGAGGTAAGAGTATCCCCTGACAGGTCAATTCCAGTGGCACGCACACTTCCCTCCCACATAGCTACAATTGTCTGGAGACACCCTGAGGGTGCATCTGCCTTTCTTATACCAGAACGCTGACAGCGTCAGTATCTGCTATTCTTCTGCAGCTCAAGACATCTGTCCCATGGTCCAGTTCATCCCAAGTTGTGTGAGATCAGGAACAATCTCCCTTCCTGTCTCAAAAGACAGCTTTTCTAAGAAGCGAAGTCAGGCAGGTGGTGTTGGATATTGACTACCAGCCAGTTAACCACCAACAAGCGGATTAGAGGCCCATTTCCTGAACAGGGTAACTCCCTGTTACATATTAGATATATATATATATATATATATATATATATATATATATATATATATATAAGTAGAAAGGCAGTTGGATCCAATAGGTGCTGGTAAGCCCAGGTGCACGTCCCTATAGAGATGTAGTTTATAAATTAACTTCCAAGACTGTATCCCCTGGAGGAATGTCCCATTCTGTAGGAGCCGGAAAAGTGGGTTTCTGGAGGTATTTTTGCTTTCACTAATACCTTGATTCAACATTGAGTGCTGTTTCTGTTTACCATCCTTGGAACGGTAACGTATAAAATATATATATATATATATATTATATATATATATGCTATGACGATACCGTGTGAGCGAATATCAGGGCAGCACTCAGAAGTATTCAAAAAAAATATTTAAAAAAAATTAAATGTATTTCGTTTGTGAATGTGACATATAAACCAACGTTTCGGTCCTCCAACGGGACCTTTATAAAGTTCATCACCTTGAGAAGGTTAACGTTGTGGAGGACCCGAAAACGTTGGTTAATGTCACACTAAATACAAGTTATTATTTTTGACTACCTTCTGGAGTGCTGCCTCTGAGATTCGCCCACACGGTTATCGTATAGCCTATTTGACTTATATAGGATTTGCACCCACCTATATCTACCTGACGAGTGCCTTGTTCTGCATTTATCACTCTATTATATATAATTATATATATATATATATATATAATTAAAAAACTGTAGTGTGTTCGTATTATTATCACTTTGTATTTTCTGTGTAATTGTTTGTTACCTTTCGTAACTGGACAGTATTTTTTTTACCGTATATGCAGTTTTTCTACTGATATAGAAAATTAATTACGGAAGTGCTTTGGCAATAGTGTCCTTGTTTGTGTCGGTACACATTTATTTAAATCCGTGACTATATTTAGGGTGTACAGGGGACCCTTTGTGTTAACCGACACATTACTTCAAGTGTTTAATACAGTTTTTTGCCTAGGTTGTTCTGGGCTAGTTTGTGTACTATAAAAGGAAAGGGAATATGGCACGCACCACAAAGGGCTTCAGAACACAGGGCACCGGGTGTGGGCGATCAGACTAACCGCGGATCTGCACTAATATTCCTCATCAGGTCTGTATGGAAGTGGCAGTTCCTAAAAGGCCAAAGGTAGAGGGTCATATAATAAAGGACATCAGGCGAACCACCGTTGGGGCCTCGTGAAATGGGACTAATACCAAGATGCACCAAAGCAACAAAATGAAATTCCCCTTGTGCATTGTAATCACTGGAGGTGTTGTTGTAGGCGGGAATTGGGATTGGAACAAGGTGTTTGGAGATGAGAATGGAACAAGGGTTGGATTGCGTGGTTTACATCAAACGAGTTTGATGTGTTACCGGGTGGATTGTTGCAATGTATGAATTAAGTGGAAATAGCTGTGTTACTTCGTTATTTATAGGCCGGTATATGGGACTCAGCCTTAGGTGATGCCTCTTTTTAGTTGGACTAAAAACCCAAATGATATGTGAAGACAAGCTTTCTCTCTGCAGCATAACTTTCTTCTATCCTGCCCTAACTGTAAACTTGTGGCTCGGGTTTTAAGTGCAGAAATGAAAGTCAAACTTTATCTTCAAACCTTGCAATGGCGCCTCGTGACTGGTGATGGCTTGAGTTTAAAAGTCCCGTTGGCCTCTTACAGATGACCCAAAATAGCCCACATTGATTTCTTGAGGCTGGTTTGACCATTGTACACTGAATCTTTGAGTAGCCTTTAGATGAGGAATGAAGATGAAGCTATAGTTGAGAAAACATAGGGGTCTTCCGGAGGGGAGTAAAAAAAACAGCATCTACAAGCAAAAGTGAGGTATAATCATCCAGGAAGAAACGCAAAAAACAGCACAGACAGGACTCCACACGTGACTAAACTCCCTCTGCCTGATCATTATATTGTGGATTATATGCAAGAAGAAGAAAGTCACAGACAAATCTCATCGGTTAGTTAAATGCCATCAAGAATTGAAAGTCAAATAAAAGAACCTTGTTTCAAAAGGAGATCTTTTGGACATCCATGACAGTCGGAATTTTGTTGTACAGAAAAAAACAAAAACAATTGGACCAGTTTAGCAGAAGCGGACGGCCTCCAAATGGGATCAAGGAGCTATTTTAGTGATTACTAATATGGTGGCACGTCCTGAAAATAGGGTAACACCCAACATAAAGTCATTGACACTATTTCCAAGGCCAACCTCAGCTAGAAGAGGAAAGTAGGATCTTGCCGGTTTAGTTTTCGGTACCTTGCAGCAAACAAGACATATTTCGAAGTAATGATAAACGTGGCCCACAGAAACAATGACTGAACAGATTAAAAATTACAAAGCCTTAGGTACATCAGAGTGCCAGCAAACCGTTCATTTCACATAAATCTGTAGAATCTTTGCCTTCAAAACATTCTCTAGCTTACGATATGATCTTTAAAACAGAGAAGTCGTCCCTGCGATGTTTCAGATGTGTGCCTTCCCATTTTCTTCTGTTGATTCTGAAAGTGCTGAATGACGGTTATTATGCCAAAAAGCTTTTCAATGATGTGTTTGTAGACAGGTTATCCCCAGGGCTATATTCCTGGCCATACAACAAGTAAGTCCTGGTACCAACAAAGGCAGTTGCTCGGGTTAAATCTATGCACCTGCTGAAGTAAACAGCTCAGTTGGGTGACAGGGAATTGGCCTAGGCCTATGTACTGCTTGATGGGCTAAGACTGGGCCCCTTCCCTGGTAACAAAAAAAGGGGCTGCAGATCCAAATTCAGTTGTCTTTGTTCTTCCCTCTCCCCTCATGTGAGTGGGGTGTTATTCGATTTCGGATTCTATCTGGACCAAGGGACCATGGTGTACGTCTTCCCTCCCTCAGGTGAGTTGGAGAAGCGGACCCCATTATCCACAGGGAGTGTGGGGGAGACAACGGATAGCTCCTGGGCCTCAAGTCCCTGGGTTTTAATTCCAGGGACCACAGAGAAGAGAATGTGTGTAAGAATGCTGTGATTGAAGTGGTTAATTCAAGTTCTGTTTTTACTCCTGCCTGAGGCAGTGCAGTCTTCAGGGGGAGGAAAGAGTTTTTCCGCAGCAATAGGCCCTGTGGGAATGGAGGCGCTTGTACAGAGGGCTGAAGCCCACTGATCCAAACGCATTGTCCTGTTCATCCCAACCAAAACAAGGCGGAGGAAGCTAGGCCCTTCTGTAAACCGAAGGTGAGCACCACAACCACCAGGTAGCCAGTGAATCTCCCTTGGGTGGGGAATAAATAATGGTTACAGTTATAAATCCTCAGGTCTGTCGTATGAAGAATTTTATTGGCTTTAAAATAGTGCTTAGTAAGGTGGGGATGGTAGTTCTCCACCTGATGGCATCTAAGAAAAACACATGGCATGCTCAGTTACGGTCATGAACAGTAAGACAGGACATATAAAAAAAAGGGAACATATAAAAAAATTTAACTAAATGTGCTCTGCTGTCAATAAGATCTCTAAAAAACTGTACAGAAATAATTCCTTCAGGAACTGTCACCATTCTCTCAAAAGATTAGAAAAGAAAGAATATGTATATAAGGCGCCTCATAATATAAAACAAAAGGATATAAAACCAAGCCTGTTGGGATTCGAGGATCTTGAAGTGGTCAGGTGGTGTAGGAAACACGTAAGGTGGTCACGCGGACAACTATGCCTTAACACATAGTATCCATTACACAGGACTATCGTGTGGATGTGGAATCTGATCATGCGAGTTGACTAACACCATTCAGCCCTTGGCGAATCTGCCGCGTGTTCTCGATCAAACTGACACACTTTCCCCGGTGTATCGAGCGGAGGGAAATCCGCCACACAGCGGATGATGTGGCAAACCCTTCAAAAACTGAGGATCTCCTGTGAGCGGCAGACTACGGAAAGAGGAGGGGGATACTCTCAGACTTATCACTGCTTGCCCTGATCATCCATCTGGTGAGTGGGCATTTCTATAATTGCAGCAGCAGCTGTGTCATCTGCCTACTTCCTTTGTTTATATATTATTTTATTATTTTTCATATTTCCTATGTATGTTTTATTAAATGTTTATATATTTATGATCACCTGTTGAACTCTCAGCTGTTTTGTTATTTGTATTGTATGTTTGTTTGTCACCTCTCAAACAGTATTATGTATGCACTATGTTTTTTTTCTTTTTTTAAAGCTTTCTACACACCACTTGTGCCACTCACGATCCTCTAATCAACAGGCTTGTTTTTAATCCTTTGTTTTATATTATTAGGCCGGCATTTAGATACATATTCTGTCATTATTTTACTCTGTCTGACCTTGGGGTCCGTTTTGCTATTGGCAGCCCCTTATGTTGCGGGTATGTGCCATACCACCTATGGTTGTTATATTGTATTTCAATATATACTAATGACTTTGCCGAGGCGCCACAGCTTTCTAATAAATTATAGGGTTAAGACAGTGCAATAAATGATGTGTACCGGACAGCGGTACTTCTCAAACCTCCAGGGAAATATGAATGGATTTTCCCACAGTACCGTCGTGATGGTTGTGGAAGTGGAAGTGAGCGACCCAGTTCAGAAAAAAACATTTGAATAAAAAAACATATACAAAACATATCTGTCTAGTATTGTGATTCCATAATAAATAAAATAAACGGGATCTTAGCTCTGGGGGAGAACTACGTACAGGCAAATATGTTTTTAGGGGGAAATTAGACTTTTCTCTGACATTGTCAGATAGTGATATAGTAGATGGGGTTTTCTTTGGGTAGTACAGAGCTTAAATTCCTTCTTGATCTGCCCTTCGGAGGGTATTACTTCATGGATGGTATAACTCGGTTTCCATAGAATTAATAAAAGAAGAGCAGAAGAACCGGCCAATAGATAGCTTGCAAAGAACAGAGTTATGTGATCAATGACATTGTAGGACATGTTACTCACATTCGTACAAAATATCGACACAGTAAAGGTATCTTTTGCGCTGTTGCGCCTGCTGTGCTGTCCCACGTCCTCCTCGGTTCCTAGGCGTGCCGTCGCCAGGAGTTCTGATGTCACTTCCGGGTGGGATTTGGTCGCATTCAGATGGTGAGAGAATGCGAAGGCGCCAAGAGGGGGATCAATGGAGAGCACAAAGTCTGGACGTTCTTTTGGTCTTCGTTCCAAGTCAGGCAGCTTGACTGAATCAGCTCTGGATCAGGCTCTCCGCGTTTCGCTGGCGTAATACAGCTTCGTCAGGAGCGTCATGCAGGGTTGCGTGGGGTTAGTGTTATTTATGTGAATTAAGCCTATGGGTTTTAATTCATCCTCATCTCTTTCAAAATGTGTTCAAAAGCATAGTTTAACCCACAGGTTTGCCTTTACATAGGAACATTACTTGTGTCAAAAGCTACACTCATTGCTTAACTAATAGTACATACCTTAAAAAAGTTTTTGATTAAGAGATCTTTATTTCACATACTTTAAAAACTAAAAAAATTTAATTAAGGAGGTATATAAATTTATTAGTACTGGAACCAAACAGTAAATCTGATCAACTCATTCTGTTCAATTTTTTCATTATAATTGGAAAAATTTAAGAAAAACATATATACTATCTTTTATCAACAATAATTATTAACACAATACAGTTAAGTCATAAAAAAACTATCTAGGGTTGGGAGATGGCGGAGAGATATAAACACATATTAGTATGGCAAATAGTGTCTGCATTAATCTTGGTATGGAATATAGATTAATATATGCTACAAGATGTTATCTTTTTAATTGGAGGTTTAGACTTAAGGGAAAGGTCAATGTATTATAGATTGGAGTATATAATAAAATAAAAATTGTTAAGATAATTAATTAAAATTAGGACTAACGCGGGGGGACTATAATCGATGTTAAAAAGGAATAAAAAAACCTTATATAAAAGATTTATATATTAAATAAGGGAAATAGATATCAAATTTTAATAATACTATTCTTAATTTTAACGTTTATGAGTTTAAAATTCATTGAAAAAAATACACTGATAAAAAAAAAAAATTATAAAAATTTACCAAAAACAAACCTATTATATCTAAGTATGTATTTCACCATCTATTTTATAGTTAGCGCTACCTATT
This sequence comes from Ascaphus truei, assembly GCA_036426205.1. Taxonomy (NCBI): domain Eukaryota; kingdom Metazoa; phylum Chordata; class Amphibia; order Anura; family Ascaphidae; genus Ascaphus; species Ascaphus truei. Next base: position 71,490 of record WSYH01000115.1, on the reverse strand, counting down.
CCGTTTTTATTTTCAAAGCTTCCCTCTATCGCCAGAAACGTCAATGTCCCAGATATCATAGCTAACTTCAGCGGTGGAGAAAGTTCCAATAATAATACGTTCAAGGGATGAAGCTGATGCTATGGACCTGCCACAGTGACTGAACAGCTCCATCAGCTAAATGGAAGCAGTCGACTACAAAAGACGCGGTGGATTGAGCCAGTACCAGACAGGGAGGCAGAGAAACCAAATGCCATCTAACAGCATCAAACAATCTGGAACTCCTCTGTAAACAAACAAGGGAGCCTTCTAGCAAGGATGTCAGTGGAGAAAAAAAAAAGTGGTATTTAAGCCTCTGATTAATGCTTTGGGGTTGGCAAACACGAGTAAACCTCTGAACTACCATGATGTTATTTGGCTAATGTTGTTGTAGTCTTCCTAATCCATAGACAGTCCGGTGGGCTATGATGTTGTAACAAGAAACTTAAGAGTTTGCTCCCATTAGCAAGGAAGCTTTGTGTTTTTGAAGGCACTCTTCTAGACAACAAACGTTCTTGTTTGTTCACGTGTTGCTGGATTTTTTGACCAAACAAAACCGTGATTTTGTCAAATTAAATTATAACAATGGTCCATAATTTCTCGCAAATGTCAGTTACAATGTGGCTATAAAGTTGTTGCAGCAGTTACACAGTCCCCCAAAATATAGCAAAATATTAGAAATGCCCATATGTTGTTAGAGAAGACATGTTTTCCACCCATCACCTTACATATAAGGATTGTAGGCTCATTCCCAAATTAAGCTTTGTAAGGTCTCAGCTGATAACATCACTAAGGGGATATTACTATGACAAAACCCCTCTGGAACCATGCAAATGCATTCAATGATTACTTTGTGGGGTGTAGCTACTAACATAACTAGCGAAACGCAACCCAAACCACAAACATGAATCTCATCCTGGGAGTACCATATAGCCCCACCCTCCACACTTGCCCCATTAATTTTCAATTTGTCCCAGTATCACGAAAAATCTGCCATATTTGGAGGGAATCATTGTACAAACCAGCCGAATCCACTATATTTCAAAGTATGTTGTTTTCTATTCAATAGGTTTCCCTCCTAGCTAAGTTTGTGTTTTGTACCAACTGTTACAAATGTAAACTTTTTCCAGCTAAGTATTCCAGATCTTATAGCGACATCATGACAATCCTTTTGAAAAAAAAATGTAATTCCAGAGGCATACATAAAGTTCTATGTATTTATATCTGCTATCTCGTTCTTTTATTTTATTTAATCCTTCCAATATAAGATTTATCAAACACCACGACAAGTAAAAGCATAATAACTAATGGGTTACGTTTAATCAAATCTTGATATGATCAATTGTACCTGTATTTTTATTGGAAATGTAATTTCATTTCTGTCTTGCACGTCTTTACAAATAATATACAGTGCCCACATTTGTAATTGTATTTTTAAGAGTTCCAATGAATCAAATTAATAGTACTGTCATTCTTGCTCTGAATATTCTCTAAAGTAAGTGAATTTCATTGTTGGAAGATCACATTGGTTCATTGTTAACAATTTTCACAGTTCTCATCTGTTTCCAAATGGTTGGTCTGCAGTATTTTTTGGTAACGGAATTGCAACTGATCAGGTTAACTGTTCAGGGGGTTGTTTTCAGTATAATTTTAGAGTGAGTTTCCTCAATAGCTTATATTTCATTTGTTTATTTTATGTAATAATTAGGAAAGTTTAGTCACTGGTTAGCACATCCGAAAAAGGGGGAAGGGAAAACACAAAATGATTTGCCCCTAAAAGAATGCACTAAAACTGCACACCACAGCGTGTAATAAAAGTTAACTTTGAATAGATTTAATTAAAACATTATATTACCAAAGAATTGTGTGTAAAGGAATTAAAATAATTAAATCGACACGATCAAGCAATCCATGTCGTCAAATATGTGATTCTATACTATCCCAATGACAACTAATGTTGGTGGGATGTAGTAGAGGGCATAAGAATGCTATAAGTCAGGATATAACAACCCTCTGGACAACTGTGACGAGAACAATCGGTAAGTTCTATGTATATCAAGTCAGAAAACAATTAAATGAAGGAATTATTCAGCGATCTACTACATATTGACATTGAGCACTTCAGTGTAAATTGTCAGGGTGTGAAGTGCAAGTAATTTTTCAGTGGTTAAACTGACACTCGCTCAGTATTAATACTAGTGAGTTCACAACATGGTTAAAACTGACAACAGCAATGTTATGGTGAGTTAACAGCATAAGCTCTATGGAAAACACATGTCCACATATGAAGGTGTTAGATGTGATTGCTCAATATTTGATGGAAGAGATTCAGATTACATGTGCTTGAATGGATTATTGGAGTCTATTGAGGGGGTTTTATAATCTCACACACTATTTCCTTTTGTTAAACACAGTTTGTTATTCAAAGTCTGTGGACAGCAATGGGCACAGGCTTTGCTCCCAGGATGCTAACTTTACATGGGTGAATGGGAGCAAAGGGTAATTTGAACAACAACCCATTTGAATATAGAGTATCTGTGTGGCGCAGATGTATAGATGACATCTGTGTGTTGGGGAGGAAGATGAAGATCCTTAAAGAATTCACTGTCTTTTTAAGTCAAACGAATTTAATTTAATTTAACTTTTACAACAGGAGTGAATAAATTATATCACTTTTTTAGATTTACAATGGTTTAGATGCAGGAAACCTCCGGCCTGTTGGTAATACCGATGGGCCATTTAAGAATCTCACAGAATGTTGAGGCAATGTGAGGCAATTTTTACTGTGAGACTGCCCCAGAAATCTCCCAGAAGTCCAGGTAAGTGTTTCAATACTGGTGGCAGATCGTACTATGTTTATGTGTTGGGTTTTTAATTATCTCTGAGGAAGGGACGTGTGCCATTCGAAACATAAATTAAAAATTACAATGGTACACTACTTTATGTACCTTGCTGTACAAATGGTTATCCCTGCTGCCTGCTTTACTGCTACATCCCCCACAATTACACTTTGACAAGGCATTCGTTAGGAAGCTGTCCAGTCAGCAGGCGCCATGTGAGATTCAGAGTAGGACTTTGGGTTACGACACATGAGGTGGTCTTGTGCACTAGCTGCTCCTGCATCATTGACAGCCCTACAAGGTGGGGTACTCCCGGAGGGATGATCGGGCCACCAAAGACCCGATACATTCAGGATCCCGTCGGTGTTCACGTTGCAAGGCATCGGAGCAGATCTGACTTTATCTTAAACTGTGGTGTAGGATAAGACATCTGTTGGCTGAGGGGATCTACAGAGCGGTTGCTGGTAACAGTTCCAAAACTACATGTATTGCCTATTGTGAGGAGGGGGAAGGGAAGGGAGGGAAGAGAAGGGGAAAAGGGGGGGAATCTTCCTCCACGCCCCCCCCCCCTCCCACGAACAGCTTTCTATCATCCTTCTACCTTTTCATCCCCGCTCCTCTCTACTACCATCTCCCAGTACTCCACCCCCTCCCACCTACCTACACCCTCTCCCCCTCACCATCACATCCCATTTACTATACAACACTTCTACCAACTCTTTGTTGCACCTCTCTCCCACCCTTTCTACCTCCTATAATATGAATTTAACTAACAATGAGATTGGTGCGATGTTGTTCTTTTTCCTTATCAGAAAAGAAGACGGAGTTCCCACAAGTGACCCCGCGTTCCTTCCTCTGCTCTTTGTAGTTGTTACTTTGCCAATTGGGAGTATCATCCCATTCATTTTTCATATTGTTTAATTATAAACGTTATTACACTATCCCTTCGCCTACTCTTTGATAAATATTCAAGAGATCCCCACATGCAACACCTGAGATTGCCACCGATTAGAGATATTTCTCTACCCTCTTTATTATTATACTGCAACATGTGAGGGGGACTACATCCTATTCTAAAATTCACTCAATGTCAGCTCTTTCTTATTTGAGATATTGCACTACTATTGGTTTTGTTAATTTCATACGCTGGAGCTTTCTGCTTTGATTCCTGATCTAATTACATTTTTGAGATTAAGGAAACATAATTTTCTTCGACCAGCACTCCTTCCATTCGTGATGGGTTTATTATTGACTTATTCATATTAAGTTATTAAACATAAATATTGTCGTCAACGAATACTATTCCATGGATGGGCTATACCTTGCAATTCTTACACAAGCCAATCTTTGCACTAAATTTCTTCTGCATTATGAATATTTATTGTGGTTGAACATTACCAGCACCAAAAACTCAGAGGATTAAACCCACAATGGATGAGACCTTTGTTACAGGGAAATATGGGTAATACCGGCACGCAACATAAAGAATGATTTCATTGTCCTCAAAAGCTCAAAATTCATAACAACCAAAAAAAACTCTGGCTCTCAGGTAGTCAATATTTTGCAAACAGTATTCAAGAAAAATACATAAGCTAACTAAAATGTAGGCATATCATACGCAATTAATTCTGCAACTTTCTCTGTGTAACAAGTTGCCCAGCCACATATACGTCCATGCTCACAATAGATGAATTCTCCCAACCCCCTTACACTCATGATTAAAAATAACCAAGCCTTGTCATTTCAATTCATGTACAATGGCAAAATGTGAGTGTGAATGCCTTTGCTCCTAAAATTCACTGCAGAACAGTATGCAAATTATCAAAACAAATATTATTTTTGTCTGGGGTAATAAATGCAACTGATAAATAAGTTAAAAACAAATGTTTGTAATTATGACGGGTATCTCTTGTGGTTAATATTGACAATTATGTTACATAGTACACACATTATCAACTTTATTTTTCTTCGTGCTGTATCGGATAAAAAAAAGAGCATTTCTATCCAAAGAAGGCATCAATGATTAATTGCTGACCAACATGTGACAACAAAATGTGCACATTAAGATATTATCTCTAAAAGTATATATTAAGAAGAGTAATGATATATCATATATAGTGGCAGAATAAATAGTTATTCAGTATTTAGTCTTTTGTATTTGGACTAACAATTATGTCATAGGACAAGCTTCGAGAGGTTGTTATCTCTTCTTAAGCGTCAGCAATACTGATATACAAAGGTTTTCTAACTTAGACAGGGATTGGAAAAGGAAAAAAAAAACAACAAAGGGAACGAATAACAGATGTCCCTGCACTGGAAGTGTGTTAAACGGAGATAAGGAAGGTGAGAGTGGGGATGGGTGAGGGGGGCCGGCTGTACATCCACAGCCAGCAAGAGGAGGGAAGAGGCTGCTGGGAGGGGGGGTAAGGGGGAGGAAGGTATAGGATGGACACAATGGTAGGAGGACCATACAAATTTATGTAGTGTGTGTGAGAAACCCCATGCTGCATTAAGTCCACTTGTTTTTGTGTCAAAGAGTCTTATGATCTGAGCTCAAATATTTTGTTTTGGGTGCATGTTGAAACAGTCCATTGATGATTTAGATTTTTTAATCATTTATGGAATGATAGTAGTGAGAAAATGACTGTGCCAATGGTGAGCAGTACTTCATTTCTTCGTGGTGGCAGTATGGGTGTCTAGGAATTCATCTTCCTTTAAGTTTTGGTGGTTTCCCAAATGTAGCATCTTTGTAACATTTGTTGCAATGAATCATATAAAACCATGTTCCTGGATGTGCAACGTATTTATGATCTATATATATCTAAAACAAAAAATAAAACAAAGATGTAGCGCTTTAGAGAGAAGATGACGTGAATACACCGTGTAATTCTAAAAGTGATAATAAATAAATTAATAATACTAAAATTTCATAGATAATTCTACTCTAAAATTTAATTATATATAACCATAAGTGATAGGGGAATTAAAAGTGTCTTAAATCAAAAGGATTAGTCCAGATTATTCCCACTTTGATGAAACTTCCAGAATTCCAGAGAGGTATTAGTTCCACAAACTGGTTTCCAGTGAGCACTTTGCAGCTTCTAAAGTGGTATAGCCACCCACTAATACCACCTAGAAACAAAAGACAAGAAGAAGCGCAAGCTCCATAGAAGTAACTGGATAAAATAAAGTGCATATTTTAAAAAAGCAGTCCCAAGGAATTGCATTACAAGGATTCTAAAAGAACACAACACATGGAGAGAAATCCTATAGGGAGTCAGCATGAGAGAGTGGAGGAGTTCCAGGAAATATAGTGTGCACCTGATCGGGATGATTGTCCTCATACAGCTCCTTGCCACGAGCTGGCGGAACTCAACAGCGTCTCACAGTGACTGACTCTTGTGCTTTACCTCCGTTTCAAATAAGATTACCGGCAATGTAAGAATCAGCTGGCTCCAAACTTGCTGAGCAGATGAAGCATCCCTACAGCGCTCCCTTCACACGTTATGCGGGGTAACACCCTGTCCTCTGACTATTTAGTCCAATAACCGTATTACAAAAGCAAAACAATAAAAATAAATGGAAAGTAGTGATTCTAGCAAATTTGTGAATTTGCAGTCAACCTGGAAAGGGTATCCCTTGATCCTCACAGTGGTGGGGAAGAGGTGAGGAAACTTGTCTCGCCGGGGTGGTGACGAGCCATAATGAATAGATGTAGCCGGTCAGTAAAATGGCTACAGTCAACTTCGCCTGCTGACAGTAAGGCATGGAAGTTGTGGGATAAAGCAGTAGATGGAGGTTTGCACACACCCTGGTGGGGGTGCCCTGTGTATGGATGGGAGTGGTCAATGATCTGACTCCATGAGTGAGTGAGCGGTAAGAGGGGTGTAAGCTCAGGTGTACATAAGGCACAGCCACTGTGTCAAGAGTTAGTTATGCCAGAGTTCTAATGTGTCCAGTTCTACGTAGTCTGGGAGAAGTTCTATTAAGTAATAGTGAAGTGCAAGTTCTAGCAGATGGTATTATGTTATAGTAAATATGGAAGAAGAGAAAGAAGCGATTGTGTCCAGGGACCTGGCCAAAGGCAGAGATCACTGCGGGGATCGGATCCTATTTAAGGAGAAGACACCTTTTAAAGGGAGGCACCTGACTGGGAACAGGGAGTGGCTAGAAATTACTGCGAGGGCAGATAGCCAACTCAGGCATTATAAAGATGTTCACAATACAAACCTTCGTGTTAATGTGTGGAGTGAGTACAGAGAGAGCACCACGAAGGAGTTTCTCAAAAGGACCATTTTCCCCCCATGCGGACGCAGGGACTGATTGTGAGGTGGCAGCGGCGCAATGGAAATAGGTGAGAATCCAGCACAATAATCAGCGCCTGTTCGGAGGGTCTCCACACACCATCTGCGGGAGAATCAGGAGTTAATTGTTGGCCAACAGGTGCCACCACCATACAATACCACACTTGTAATGGGGGCGGTTAGACCAGGGGCCAATGTGAGATTGGGTGGGTCGAAACTTGTCTGACACGACATAAACGTTCTAATACTAAATCTGCGTGTTTCTTCACGGTTTGAAAATTCCGCGGTTTTGATCATATTCGGGCCAGTTGTATGGATCCAATGGGCCTCTTCGCTGATGTAAGATCTTAACTCTATCCCCTCCCCACTATCTTTAGACCCTTGCTGAGCAAAATGGTCTGTGTAGGCCCTAAGGTAGTATTTCGTAAAGCGGCTACACTTGGTAATCTTTTATCTCTAGCATGTTAAAATCAACCAATTAGAATATCATAGACGGTCCTTTTTCCAAAATTAATTGGTTCGTTCAAATGTGGACATTGCAAGATCTGCCCGAATATGATCAAAACCGCGGAATTTTCAAACCGTGAAGAAACACGCAGATTTAGTATTAGAACGTTTATGTCGTGTCAGACAAGTTTCGTTGTATATACACTACAATGCGGATGCAAAAAAACAATACGTAGGGCTAACCAGTAGAGCCCTAAAAATCCGCATTTTGGAACACTTGAGACTTATAAAAAATAATGACCTGAACATCCAGTACCAATACATTCAATACTTGTCCATTGGGCTCTATAAAGAATCTTAAATGCTGTGCCATTGAACATGTTGCTCTTCCCCCAGGGGAGGGGATAGAGGTTAAGATCTTAATCAGCGAGAGGCCCATTGGATCCATACACTGATACTTTACAGCCCAATGGACTTAATATTGAAGGGATCGGCGATGTGTTTCTGTAGATATAGGTATGTGTTTGTTTGAGTTGCATAGCACTGTGTCCTCCAATAAAGTTTAGGTATTTTATTTTAATAATTATATAAGTTAAACCTTGCTCTGTTCTATTCCTAACTTTACCATCACTCAACACATTCACCCCCCCTTTCCCCCCCTTCCCTCCTCCCTCCCCCCCCCCCCTCACCTTTCTTCCTTCTTTCCTTTCAGGGAATTGGTCCTACTGTACACAGTATCTTCAATAGCAATTAGATTTGTTTAATTATGATGTTGTATCTGCATAGAGTTTAATATCATTATGCATTTGAAACTGTGTTCTAGTTATTAAGCATAGACATAAGGAACCAATCACATCTTTGCAGTGATGAGACGAGCTTTTAATAACATTGATTTACTGTCAATACATTGCCTGATGCTATATCCTAAGTGTATACATATGTGATGATACACACACACACATATATGTAAGATACATACAACATTCATAGGTTTAATATATCAGCCATGACACAGGAAGCAAAATACAGGGCAATGGTAATGAACAGTTAAATTTTTAATTGATTTTCGCGGGCTTTTTGAGTGTATATAATCTGGCAGTCACGCTTCTCCCCACTCCGAGACGAAGCCTATCTGTAGGGTGAAACGCGTAGAGGGGGAGATTGCGGTGTAGCCCTTGTGTTGTGGTCAATAAAGTTTTTCAGAAGAACATCTGGGAGTTTCATTTCTTCAGCATGCGCAGTAGCGCCTTGGACGATGGAGGGGATTTGGCCGGGATTAAAGGGGTTGCACCCCATTTGGCCACCCCTGACCCCACACAGGGAGACGAGGGGTTAACTGGACTGAGGTCCAGAAATGTGATTTCACCCCTGTTATAACCTGTAAAGTGTGTATTTTCCTGTGGCCCCTCTGTTATTGTACCTCAGTTTCTTGCACCCACACACTAGAATCCATCCGGGAGCACAAGGGTTAATAGTCCGTTAATACGTGTCTCCGTATGGACAAAGCAAAGAAATGTCTCTGAAGCTATCAGGATGACAGATGGCCCTAGAGTCCCAATGGCTAGAACTTAATTTTTGTTCAAAAGGTTTATTACCTCCCTGTCTGTGAGTATGGGGGGAGCGCATACCATAGCAGTTTTTAAGTGTCCTACTTATCACTGTCCAACACAGGTTATCTTGTCCAAGATCCGGAGGGTAGCTGGCCTGGCATTCCTTTGCACATGTGGGGCCTCAGAAAGGAGACCCCAGAGTTCTACTGCCACATGTGCCAGTAGCAGGGGGGCGTCCTCAAAATGTGTTACCATCCAAGACTGGCTGGAATATTGCAACCAACAAGGTTTTTTAATGTTACAGATAGAGGGAGAAAAGGTTTAAACCTGCTGTTCCCCATCTATCCTGGTCTTCATTTTTGGTCTTCGTTTGCTGAATGATTTCCTGATTGCTGAGAGAAATGCCATGCAATGTCTTGGGTGATTGCTTGATGAAACTGCCAGTTCAGATGGGACTGTTTTCATTATTTTCATCTTTTACGTAAGTGTCTATATTTTGCCTGTTATTGTATAATCTGTTGTGTTCACCTTTATCAAGGAAATAATTCTATTTATCATATCTAAGTTCGTCCCGTTCAACCCAGGTATATATATACAGTATTTATAATATATATTTTTGTGTAAAATTACAGCCTGTCGCAAGTCTCGTGACAGGTTGTAATTAACTGGTGGCAGCGGTGGGATCGAACTGGACCTGGATTACAAGTATTCTGCGGGGTACTGTGATCCAGTGGGAACTTGATGGTAATTGCAAGTTCCTGGGACTAAAGATATTGAACCAACAGTGTACAACATATAACACAAGATATGGCACCTCCTCACTGTTCCCCTACTTGTGAGAGCATTCCTCCAGAACCAAAGTGCCGGCCATCCGTATGACTGGAAGCCGGCACTGAGACCGGAGGAGTGCATCAAGTCGGCGCGGGAGGCAGCAGCCAGCAAGGTGAGAGAGAGAGCACAGATCGGTGAGCATGAAACCCAGCAGGATGAGCAAAGATCAGCTGCATGCTGTAACCATCACACCGCCCGGAGAGCAGGGAAAGGGACCCAGCTCCGGGACGGCAGAGACTGTGTGAGGAGCAGGTGGTCTTGCACACAGGAGAGGTATTGGCCGTTGCGGCGGCCAGTCCATTTTACCAGAATTGCTGGCCCTGATGTTTGCGCAGGAGAGATGTCCCGGCTGAGCGGCCGAGCGCTGAAGCTGGCGATGATCCGACCACTGATCCCTCCCTGAGCCCGACGCTCAGGCAACTCCGCTCTGGGACTCCGTTGCCCCTTGCTGGGGTTAGTCCACCGGTGGCGGAGAAGAACAGGCAGTTGCTGCGGCATGCAACCAAATGGGCCACAATAATGCCCAGTGCCCTGAAGCGCGGGGTAGCGAAGCAAAGCCCTCAGGGCCAACGCTCACGAGCTGCGAAAAGATGCCCAGTTAGCGGCATCTCTGATGGCTCCCGCCCAGCCGAGGGCGACAACCCTCCTCGGGACGTCTCCTGGATAACCTGGACGGGCTGCATCAGCAAAAGCGGCGGAGGAGAGAGCGGCCATCACACGGATTCCCGGCGGGAGAACCAGCCGGCGGCGGCGGCAGAAGAGCGCGCTTCCGGCAAAGTGCGGAGCCCTTTCTGAGTGGGGGAGGGACAGGGATTGCGGGAGGGGGTTTTGTTACCTGGTTTGCATGGAGATGGTGTTTCTCCACAAAGACCTGGGACCCCGGTCCTGCACGTTTCCCCGTGCCAAACCCGGGCGCGCTGCGGCGGAGACCGGCTTACCGGCCCAGATGTTGCCGGCGGCAGACCACTCAGTCCCCCTGCAATTGGGACCAAAGAAGGCGGCGGTCTCTGCGGGGACCAGCAAGGTAAGCCCGACCAAGTCGCAGACTGACTTCTGACTTATGTTTCCCTATGACTGTACCCTGTTGTTTCACTCTAGGGGTGGACTGGGGGGGGGAGGAGATAGGGGCACAGGGGAGAGGGGAAGGAGGCAGCTTGTAGGGCAGTCAGGATTCCCCATTACTTGGCGGGGGGCGCAAGGGGACTCTCAGTTAAGAGCCCCACTGTTGCAGCCTTGCTCTGGGCTGGAGGTATCGGAGTTTGTGGCAAAGTTTAGACCACCCCCAGAATTACCTGCCACCAGAAGCCTAAGGTGGGGTGCATCTGCAACCAGCAACCCTGGCTTCACCCCGGTAATGGGAGACAGTGTACAGGAGATGGCCCACTCAGGTGTCCCGTAGATACCAGGTTAGAATTATTGGAGAGAGAAACGGAGTGAGGGGAGGCTGCAGGTAGGAGCCCGCATCAGTTACCAGGGGAGGGAAGGAAAGGGCAGCTGTGGGCCGCCAGCTTCCCAGTACCTGGGAGAGCACAAGGGGACCTCTCAGTAAGAGCACCACGTTTGCAGCACCTTGCTATGGGCTGGAGTACAGGGGTTTTGGACACAGTTAGACAACCCCCAGATTCCTCGCCAGCAGTGAGTAAGGTGGGTGCATACTGCACCAGCAGCAACCCCTGAGCTCACCTCCGGTAATGTGTGGGCAACTTCAGGGAGGGGCTGCCCCGTTAGCACGATCCCAGTCTTAGGGTAGGATTGCTGGGAGAGGGGTTGGGGGGCCAGGGGAACCGGGGAGGGAAGCAAGCAAGTGAGCACAGCCAGTTTTCCCTCCTTACCCTGGCAAAGCTCGAGGGGTGTCTCAGATCAGCAACCCCCTGTGCAACCTGATGGGAGGAAGGAAGGCTGTGACACATTGACACCCACATGAGTATGCGAGCAGAGCTGGAACGGGAGGGCCGGGAAATGTGAAGGGCGTTTTGCTGATTGCGCAATGTCCGTAGAACCCAGTACTGCCACACTCGGGCATCTAATCCCCTGCTCTCGTAATGGGGAGACAGTGTCAGGGAGCTGGCCTCACTCAGGTGTCCCGCAGGGTCCAGGCTGATAGCTGGGAGAACGGGAGAGTGAGGGGAGGCTGCCAGGTAGGTAGCCAGCAGCAGATCTCAGTGAAGAAGGAGGGGGCTATGGTAGCCAGGGAGGAAAGGCATAGGTATTGACGCTAGCAGTTTCCCGTTACCCTGGCAGAGGCCCCAGGGGGTCTTCATCCAGGTCAGCAACCCCCTGTTTGCAGCCTAGCTATGGGCTGGGGGTTATCCGGGCAGTGGCAGGCTTGTTCCACCCCATGGATACCTGCAGCAAGCGCTAAGTGCGGTTGCATCTGGAGGAGATGCCCCTGAGTCATCCCTGGAAGGGGGAGACAAGGGTCAGGGAGGAGGGGCACCTCAGGTAGTTCAGGGTCTGGGGTAGGATGCCCAGGGAGGAGAGGTGCAGGTGGGCTGGCGGGAGGGAAGCCGCAGCTTGAGGTGCGGGCTGGGGGGAGGCTAGGCAGAGGTAGACGTGGAGGCAGGGGGAGATAGGAGGTACAGTGGGGGTGTTAGCACTGGCAGAAATAGGATGGGCTAGGTAGGCAGACAGTCCCTTGGCTCTGATGGCCAAGGAGTGACCCCCTGACAGATCCCCCAGGGTTCCCAAAGGAGGGGGCTGTGGGTAGTAGAGGCACAGGGAGGAGAGTCAGGTTATGCGGACAGCTACAGCGGTGGCAACAGACGCCAGGGCGTGGTGGGTCCTACAGAATAGTGACCATAGCCCTTCCCAGACTGGTTGACACGGGAGCGACGGTCTGTGCTGGTAGTCGGTCTCATCAGATTGCAGAACATGCCAGTCTCTGGGCAGGTGCAGCACTGGACTGCACCGGGGCCCTTTCACCAGCGGATGGTTCCCAAGGACACGGGGGTGGGGGGCGCAGAGGAGGCAAAGGAGATGCCCGGTCAGACCAAGGTGAGCCTGCTCCCCAACGATCTGGGACTTTACAATTCCACTGTGGCCCAGGACAAGTACTGGACATCACGGAGGACAATGTTGCCAGCCAATCCCTCAGGACTTATGAGTGCGTCAGGGCGTCCGTGGTACCCCAGGGGAACTGGGGAGGCGACTGGGGCCCCAGGCTCCATTGAGCATGGAGTGTGACGATGGAGGGGATTTGGCCGGGATAAAGGGGTTGCACCCCATTTGGCCACCCCTGACCCCACCAGGGAGACGAGGGTTTACTGGAACTTGAGGTACCACGAAATGTGATTTCACACCCTGTTAACCTGTAAAGGTGTATTTCCTGTGGCCCCTCTGTAAAATATGTTACCTCAGTTTCTGCAACCCACAACACTAGGAATCCACTCCGGAGCACAAGGGGTTAATAGTCGTTATACTGTGTCTCCAGGTATGGGACAAGAAGAAAGAATGTCTCTGAAGCTATCAGGATGCAGATGGCCTAGGATCCCAATGGCTAGACTTAAGTTTGTTCAAAAGTTTTATTCCCTCGCATGTCTGTGGTATGTTTGATGGGGAGGCGTCATACATAGCAGTTTTTAAGTGTCCCACTTTATCACTGTCCAATCACAGGTTAGCTCTTGTCCAAGATCCGGAGGTGGTAGGCTGGCCTGGAATTCCAATTTGCAACGTGGGGCCTACAGAAGGAACCCAGAGTTTCTACTGCAAATGTGCCCAGCTAGCGGGGTGCTGTCCTAAAAATGTGTTCCCCCATCAAGGATGGACTGGAGATATTGCAAACCAATCACAGGTTTTAATGTTACCAGATAGAGGGGAGAAAGGTTTATAACTCTGCTGTTCCCAACATTATCCTTGGGCTTCATTTTGGTCTCGTTTGCTGAATGATTGTCCTGATTTGCGAGAGAATGCCCATGCCATTGTCTTGGGTATGCTGGATGAAACTGCCAGTTCAGATGGGGATGTTTTCATTATTTCATCTTTTAACGTAAGTGTCTTATATTTTGCTGGTTATTGTATAATCTGTTGGTGTTAAGCCTTAATTTCAAGGAATAAATTCTATTATCATATCTAAGTCTCGTCCAGTCAACCCAGGTTATATATATCAACAGTATTTAATATATCTAGTTTTTGGTGTAAAATTACAGCCTGTCGCAACTCTCGTGACAGCGCCGTTTCACCCTTCGTTCCTGACTTTCAACTCGACGGCGGCACGCAGTAGCTGGGGAGGAGCGCAGGTCCAGACCCAACGGTGCCGGAGGTAAGAGATATCCCCTGCACAGGTCAATTCCAGTGGCCACGCACAGCTCCCTCCACATAGCTACAATTGTCTGGAGACACCCTGAGGGTGCATCTGCCTTCATTATACCAGAACGCTGACAGCGTCAGTATCTGCTATTCTTCTGCATGCTCAAGACATCTGTCCCATGGTCAGTCTCCCAAGTGTGTGAGAATCAGGAACAATTCTCCCTTCCTGTCCAAAAGACAGCTTTTCTAAGAAGCTAAGTCAGGAGGTGTGTTGGATACATTGACTACCAGCCAGTTAACCACCAACAAGCGGATTAGAGGCCCATTTCCTGAACAGGGTAACTCCCTGTTACATATTAGATATATATATATATATATATATATATATATATATATATATATATATATAAGTAGAAAGGCAGTTGGATCCAATAGGTGCTGGTAAGCCCAGGTGCACGTCCCTATAGAGATGTAGTTTATAAATTAACTTCCAAGACTGTATCCCCTGGAGGAATGTCCCATTCTGTAGGAGCCGGAAAAGTGGGTTTCTGGAGGTATTTTTGCTTTCACTAATACCTTGATTCAACATTGAGTGCTGTTTCTGTTTACCATCCTTGGAACGGTAACGTATAAAATATATATATATATATATATTATATATATATATGCTATGACGATACCGTGTGAGCGAATATCAGGGCAGCACTCAGAAGTATTCAAAAAAAATATTTAAAAAAAATTAAATGTATTTCGTTTGTGAATGTGACATATAAACCAACGTTTCGGTCCTCCAACGGGACCTTTATAAAGTTCATCACCTTGAGAAGGTTAACGTTGTGGAGGACCCGAAAACGTTGGTTAATGTCACACTAAATACAAGTTATTATTTTTGACTACCTTCTGGAGTGCTGCCTCTGAGATTCGCCCACACGGTTATCGTATAGCCTATTTGACTTATATAGGATTTGCACCCACCTATATCTACCTGACGAGTGCCTTGTTCTGCATTTATCACTCTATTATATATAATTATATATATATATATATATATAATTAAAAAACTGTAGTGTGTTCGTATTATTATCACTTTGTATTTTCTGTGTAATTGTTTGTTACCTTTCGTAACTGGACAGTATTTTTTTTACCGTATATGCAGTTTTTCTACTGATATAGAAAATTAATTACGGAAGTGCTTTGGCAATAGTGTCCTTGTTTGTGTCGGTACACATTTATTTAAATCCGTGACTATATTTAGGGTGTACAGGGGACCCTTTGTGTTAACCGACACATTACTTCAAGTGTTTAATACAGTTTTTTGCCTAGGTTGTTCTGGGCTAGTTTGTGTACTATAAAAGGAAAGGGAATATGGCACGCACCACAAAGGGCTTCAGAACACAGGGCACCGGGTGTGGGCGATCAGACTAACCGCGGATCTGCACTAATATTCCTCATCAGGTCTGTATGGAAGTGGCAGTTCCTAAAAGGCCAAAGGTAGAGGGTCATATAATAAAGGACATCAGGCGAACCACCGTTGGGGCCTCGTGAAATGGGACTAATACCAAGATGCACCAAAGCAACAAAATGAAATTCCCCTTGTGCATTGTAATCACTGGAGGTGTTGTTGTAGGCGGGAATTGGGATTGGAACAAGGTGTTTGGAGATGAGAATGGAACAAGGGTTGGATTGCGTGGTTTACATCAAACGAGTTTGATGTGTTACCGGGTGGATTGTTGCAATGTATGAATTAAGTGGAAATAGCTGTGTTACTTCGTTATTTATAGGCCGGTATATGGGACTCAGCCTTAGGTGATGCCTCTTTTTAGTTGGACTAAAAACCCAAATGATATGTGAAGACAAGCTTTCTCTCTGCAGCATAACTTTCTTCTATCCTGCCCTAACTGTAAACTTGTGGCTCGGGTTTTAAGTGCAGAAATGAAAGTCAAACTTTATCTTCAAACCTTGCAATGGCGCCTCGTGACTGGTGATGGCTTGAGTTTAAAAGTCCCGTTGGCCTCTTACAGATGACCCAAAATAGCCCACATTGATTTCTTGAGGCTGGTTTGACCATTGTACACTGAATCTTTGAGTAGCCTTTAGATGAGGAATGAAGATGAAGCTATAGTTGAGAAAACATAGGGGTCTTCCGGAGGGGAGTAAAAAAAACAGCATCTACAAGCAAAAGTGAGGTATAATCATCCAGGAAGAAACGCAAAAAACAGCACAGACAGGACTCCACACGTGACTAAACTCCCTCTGCCTGATCATTATATTGTGGATTATATGCAAGAAGAAGAAAGTCACAGACAAATCTCATCGGTTAGTTAAATGCCATCAAGAATTGAAAGTCAAATAAAAGAACCTTGTTTCAAAAGGAGATCTTTTGGACATCCATGACAGTCGGAATTTTGTTGTACAGAAAAAAACAAAAACAATTGGACCAGTTTAGCAGAAGCGGACGGCCTCCAAATGGGATCAAGGAGCTATTTTAGTGATTACTAATATGGTGGCACGTCCTGAAAATAGGGTAACACCCAACATAAAGTCATTGACACTATTTCCAAGGCCAACCTCAGCTAGAAGAGGAAAGTAGGATCTTGCCGGTTTAGTTTTCGGTACCTTGCAGCAAACAAGACATATTTCGAAGTAATGATAAACGTGGCCCACAGAAACAATGACTGAACAGATTAAAAATTACAAAGCCTTAGGTACATCAGAGTGCCAGCAAACCGTTCATTTCACATAAATCTGTAGAATCTTTGCCTTCAAAACATTCTCTAGCTTACGATATGATCTTTAAAACAGAGAAGTCGTCCCTGCGATGTTTCAGATGTGTGCCTTCCCATTTTCTTCTGTTGATTCTGAAAGTGCTGAATGACGGTTATTATGCCAAAAAGCTTTTCAATGATGTGTTTGTAGACAGGTTATCCCCAGGGCTATATTCCTGGCCATACAACAAGTAAGTCCTGGTACCAACAAAGGCAGTTGCTCGGGTTAAATCTATGCACCTGCTGAAGTAAACAGCTCAGTTGGGTGACAGGGAATTGGCCTAGGCCTATGTACTGCTTGATGGGCTAAGACTGGGCCCCTTCCCTGGTAACAAAAAAAGGGGCTGCAGATCCAAATTCAGTTGTCTTTGTTCTTCCCTCTCCCCTCATGTGAGTGGGGTGTTATTCGATTTCGGATTCTATCTGGACCAAGGGACCATGGTGTACGTCTTCCCTCCCTCAGGTGAGTTGGAGAAGCGGACCCCATTATCCACAGGGAGTGTGGGGGAGACAACGGATAGCTCCTGGGCCTCAAGTCCCTGGGTTTTAATTCCAGGGACCACAGAGAAGAGAATGTGTGTAAGAATGCTGTGATTGAAGTGGTTAATTCAAGTTCTGTTTTTACTCCTGCCTGAGGCAGTGCAGTCTTCAGGGGGAGGAAAGAGTTTTTCCGCAGCAATAGGCCCTGTGGGAATGGAGGCGCTTGTACAGAGGGCTGAAGCCCACTGATCCAAACGCATTGTCCTGTTCATCCCAACCAAAACAAGGCGGAGGAAGCTAGGCCCTTCTGTAAACCGAAGGTGAGCACCACAACCACCAGGTAGCCAGTGAATCTCCCTTGGGTGGGGAATAAATAATGGTTACAGTTATAAATCCTCAGGTCTGTCGTATGAAGAATTTTATTGGCTTTAAAATAGTGCTTAGTAAGGTGGGGATGGTAGTTCTCCACCTGATGGCATCTAAGAAAAACACATGGCATGCTCAGTTACGGTCATGAACAGTAAGACAGGACATATAAAAAAAAGGGAACATATAAAAAAATTTAACTAAATGTGCTCTGCTGTCAATAAGATCTCTAAAAAACTGTACAGAAATAATTCCTTCAGGAACTGTCACCATTCTCTCAAAAGATTAGAAAAGAAAGAATATGTATATAAGGCGCCTCATAATATAAAACAAAAGGATATAAAACCAAGCCTGTTGGGATTCGAGGATCTTGAAGTGGTCAGGTGGTGTAGGAAACACGTAAGGTGGTCACGCGGACAACTATGCCTTAACACATAGTATCCATTACACAGGACTATCGTGTGGATGTGGAATCTGATCATGCGAGTTGACTAACACCATTCAGCCCTTGGCGAATCTGCCGCGTGTTCTCGATCAAACTGACACACTTTCCCCGGTGTATCGAGCGGAGGGAAATCCGCCACACAGCGGATGATGTGGCAAACCCTTCAAAAACTGAGGATCTCCTGTGAGCGGCAGACTACGGAAAGAGGAGGGGGATACTCTCAGACTTATCACTGCTTGCCCTGATCATCCATCTGGTGAGTGGGCATTTCTATAATTGCAGCAGCAGCTGTGTCATCTGCCTACTTCCTTTGTTTATATATTATTTTATTATTTTTCATATTTCCTATGTATGTTTTATTAAATGTTTATATATTTATGATCACCTGTTGAACTCTCAGCTGTTTTGTTATTTGTATTGTATGTTTGTTTGTCACCTCTCAAACAGTATTATGTATGCACTATGTTTTTTTTCTTTTTTTAAAGCTTTCTACACACCACTTGTGCCACTCACGATCCTCTAATCAACAGGCTTGTTTTTAATCCTTTGTTTTATATTATTAGGCCGGCATTTAGATACATATTCTGTCATTATTTTACTCTGTCTGACCTTGGGGTCCGTTTTGCTATTGGCAGCCCCTTATGTTGCGGGTATGTGCCATACCACCTATGGTTGTTATATTGTATTTCAATATATACTAATGACTTTGCCGAGGCGCCACAGCTTTCTAATAAATTATAGGGTTAAGACAGTGCAATAAATGATGTGTACCGGACAGCGGTACTTCTCAAACCTCCAGGGAAATATGAATGGATTTTCCCACAGTACCGTCGTGATGGTTGTGGAAGTGGAAGTGAGCGACCCAGTTCAGAAAAAAACATTTGAATAAAAAAACATATACAAAACATATCTGTCTAGTATTGTGATTCCATAATAAATAAAATAAACGGGATCTTAGCTCTGGGGGAGAACTACGTACAGGCAAATATGTTTTTAGGGGGAAATTAGACTTTTCTCTGACATTGTCAGATAGTGATATAGTAGATGGGGTTTTCTTTGGGTAGTACAGAGCTTAAATTCCTTCTTGATCTGCCCTTCGGAGGGTATTACTTCATGGATGGTATAACTCGGTTTCCATAGAATTAATAAAAGAAGAGCAGAAGAACCGGCCAATAGATAGCTTGCAAAGAACAGAGTTATGTGATCAATGACATTGTAGGACATGTTACTCACATTCGTACAAAATATCGACACAGTAAAGGTATCTTTTGCGCTGTTGCGCCTGCTGTGCTGTCCCACGTCCTCCTCGGTTCCTAGGCGTGCCGTCGCCAGGAGTTCTGATGTCACTTCCGGGTGGGATTTGGTCGCATTCAGATGGTGAGAGAATGCGAAGGCGCCAAGAGGGGGATCAATGGAGAGCACAAAGTCTGGACGTTCTTTTGGTCTTCGTTCCAAGTCAGGCAGCTTGACTGAATCAGCTCTGGATCAGGCTCTCCGCGTTTCGCTGGCGTAATACAGCTTCGTCAGGAGCGTCATGCAGGGTTGCGTGGGGTTAGTGTTATTTATGTGAATTAAGCCTATGGGTTTTAATTCATCCTCATCTCTTTCAAAATGTGTTCAAAAGCATAGTTTAACCCACAGGTTTGCCTTTACATAGGAACATTACTTGTGTCAAAAGCTACACTCATTGCTTAACTAATAGTACATACCTTAAAAAAGTTTTTGATTAAGAGATCTTTATTTCACATACTTTAAAAACTAAAAAAATTTAATTAAGGAGGTATATAAATTTATTAGTACTGGAACCAAACAGTAAATCTGATCAACTCATTCTGTTCAATTTTTTCATTATAATTGGAAAAATTTAAGAAAAACATATATACTATCTTTTATCAACAATAATTATTAACACAATACAGTTAAGTCATAAAAAAACTATCTAGGGTTGGGAGATGGCGGAGAGATATAAACACATATTAGTATGGCAAATAGTGTCTGCATTAATCTTGGTATGGAATATAGATTAATATATGCTACAAGATGTTATCTTTTTAATTGGAGGTTTAGACTTAAGGGAAAGGTCAATGTATTATAGATTGGAGTATATAATAAAATAAAAATTGTTAAGATAATTAATTAAAATTAGGACTAACGCGGGGGGACTATAATCGATGTTAAAAAGGAATAAAAAAACCTTATATAAAAGATTTATATATTAAATAAGGGAAATAGATATCAAATTTTAATAATACTATTCTTAATTTTAACGTTTATGAGTTTAAAATTCATTGAAAAAAATACACTGATAAAAAAAAAAAATTATAAAAATTTACCAAAAACAAACCTATTATATCTAAGTATGTATTTCACCATCTATTTTATAGTTAGCGCTACCTATTCCGTTTTTATTTTCAAAGCTTCCCTCTATCGCCAGAAACGTCAATGTCCCAGATATCATAGCTAACTTCAGCGGTGGAGAAAGTTCCAATAATAATACGTTCAAGGGATGAAGCTGATGCTATGGACCTGCCACAGTGACTGAACAGCTCCATCAGCTAAATGGAAGCAGTCGACTACAAAAGACGCGGTGGATTGAGCCAGTACCAGACAGGGAGGCAGAGAAACCAAATGCCATCTAACAGCATCAAACAATCTGGAACTCCTCTGTAAACAAACAAGGGAGCCTTCTAGCAAGGATGTCAGTGGAGAAAAAAAAAAGTGGTATTTAAGCCTCTGATTAATGCTTTGGGGTTGGCAAACACGAGTAAACCTCTGAACTACCATGATGTTATTTGGCTAATGTTGTTGTAGTCTTCCTAATCCATAGACAGTCCGGTGGGCTATGATGTTGTAACAAGAAACTTAAGAGTTTGCTCCCATTAGCAAGGAAGCTTTGTGTTTTTGAAGGCACTCTTCTAGACAACAAACGTTCTTGTTTGTTCACGTGTTGCTGGATTTTTTGACCAAACAAAACCGTGATTTTGTCAAATTAAATTATAACAATGGTCCATAATTTCTCGCAAATGTCAGTTACAATGTGGCTATAAAGTTGTTGCAGCAGTTACACAGTCCCCCAAAATATAGCAAAATATTAGAAATGCCCATATGTTGTTAGAGAAGACATGTTTTCCACCCATCACCTTACATATAAGGATTGTAGGCTCATTCCCAAATTAAGCTTTGTAAGGTCTCAGCTGATAACATCACTAAGGGGATATTACTATGACAAAACCCCTCTGGAACCATGCAAATGCATTCAATGATTACTTTGTGGGGTGTAGCTACTAACATAACTAGCGAAACGCAACCCAAACCACAAACATGAATCTCATCCTGGGAGTACCATATAGCCCCACCCTCCACACTTGCCCCATTAATTTTCAATTTGTCCCAGTATCACGAAAAATCTGCCATATTTGGAGGGAATCATTGTACAAACCAGCCGAATCCACTATATTTCAAAGTATGTTGTTTTCTATTCAATAGGTTTCCCTCCTAGCTAAGTTTGTGTTTTGTACCAACTGTTACAAATGTAAACTTTTTCCAGCTAAGTATTCCAGATCTTATAGCGACATCATGACAATCCTTTTGAAAAAAAAATGTAATTCCAGAGGCATACATAAAGTTCTATGTATTTATATCTGCTATCTCGTTCTTTTATTTTATTTAATCCTTCCAATATAAGATTTATCAAACACCACGACAAGTAAAAGCATAATAACTAATGGGTTACGTTTAATCAAATCTTGATATGATCAATTGTACCTGTATTTTTATTGGAAATGTAATTTCATTTCTGTCTTGCACGTCTTTACAAATAATATACAGTGCCCACATTTGTAATTGTATTTTTAAGAGTTCCAATGAATCAAATTAATAGTACTGTCATTCTTGCTCTGAATATTCTCTAAAGTAAGTGAATTTCATTGTTGGAAGATCACATTGGTTCATTGTTAACAATTTTCACAGTTCTCATCTGTTTCCAAATGGTTGGTCTGCAGTATTTTTTGGTAACGGAATTGCAACTGATCAGGTTAACTGTTCAGGGGGTTGTTTTCAGTATAATTTTAGAGTGAGTTTCCTCAATAGCTTATATTTCATTTGTTTATTTTATGTAATAATTAGGAAAGTTTAGTCACTGGTTAGCACATCCGAAAAAGGGGGAAGGGAAAACACAAAATGATTTGCCCCTAAAAGAATGCACTAAAACTGCACACCACAGCGTGTAATAAAAGTTAACTTTGAATAGATTTAATTAAAACATTATATTACCAAAGAATTGTGTGTAAAGGAATTAAAATAATTAAATCGACACGATCAAGCAATCCATGTCGTCAAATATGTGATTCTATACTATCCCAATGACAACTAATGTTGGTGGGATGTAGTAGAGGGCATAAGAATGCTATAAGTCAGGATATAACAACCCTCTGGACAACTGTGACGAGAACAATCGGTAAGTTCTATGTATATCAAGTCAGAAAACAATTAAATGAAGGAATTATTCAGCGATCTACTACATATTGACATTGAGCACTTCAGTGTAAATTGTCAGGGTGTGAAGTGCAAGTAATTTTTCAGTGGTTAAACTGACACTCGCTCAGTATTAATACTAGTGAGTTCACAACATGGTTAAAACTGACAACAGCAATGTTATGGTGAGTTAACAGCATAAGCTCTATGGAAAACACATGTCCACATATGAAGGTGTTAGATGTGATTGCTCAATATTTGATGGAAGAGATTCAGATTACATGTGCTTGAATGGATTATTGGAGTCTATTGAGGGGGTTTTATAATCTCACACACTATTTCCTTTTGTTAAACACAGTTTGTTATTCAAAGTCTGTGGACAGCAATGGGCACAGGCTTTGCTCCCAGGATGCTAACTTTACATGGGTGAATGGGAGCAAAGGGTAATTTGAACAACAACCCATTTGAATATAGAGTATCTGTGTGGCGCAGATGTATAGATGACATCTGTGTGTTGGGGAGGAAGATGAAGATCCTTAAAGAATTCACTGTCTTTTTAAGTCAAACGAATTTAATTTAATTTAACTTTTACAACAGGAGTGAATAAATTATATCACTTTTTTAGATTTACAATGGTTTAGATGCAGGAAACCTCCGGCCTGTTGGTAATACCGATGGGCCATTTAAGAATCTCACAGAATGTTGAGGCAATGTGAGGCAATTTTTACTGTGAGACTGCCCCAGAAATCTCCCAGAAGTCCAGGTAAGTGTTTCAATACTGGTGGCAGATCGTACTATGTTTATGTGTTGGGTTTTTAATTATCTCTGAGGAAGGGACGTGTGCCATTCGAAACATAAATTAAAAATTACAATGGTACACTACTTTATGTACCTTGCTGTACAAATGGTTATCCCTGCTGCCTGCTTTACTGCTACATCCCCCACAATTACACTTTGACAAGGCATTCGTTAGGAAGCTGTCCAGTCAGCAGGCGCCATGTGAGATTCAGAGTAGGACTTTGGGTTACGACACATGAGGTGGTCTTGTGCACTAGCTGCTCCTGCATCATTGACAGCCCTACAAGGTGGGGTACTCCCGGAGGGATGATCGGGCCACCAAAGACCCGATACATTCAGGATCCCGTCGGTGTTCACGTTGCAAGGCATCGGAGCAGATCTGACTTTATCTTAAACTGTGGTGTAGGATAAGACATCTGTTGGCTGAGGGGATCTACAGAGCGGTTGCTGGTAACAGTTCCAAAACTACATGTATTGCCTATTGTGAGGAGGGGGAAGGGAAGGGAGGGAAGAGAAGGGGAAAAGGGGGGGAATCTTCCTCCACGCCCCCCCCCCCTCCCACGAACAGCTTTCTATCATCCTTCTACCTTTTCATCCCCGCTCCTCTCTACTACCATCTCCCAGTACTCCACCCCCTCCCACCTACCTACACCCTCTCCCCCTCACCATCACATCCCATTTACTATACAACACTTCTACCAACTCTTTGTTGCACCTCTCTCCCACCCTTTCTACCTCCTATAATATGAATTTAACTAACAATGAGATTGGTGCGATGTTGTTCTTTTTCCTTATCAGAAAAGAAGACGGAGTTCCCACAAGTGACCCCGCGTTCCTTCCTCTGCTCTTTGTAGTTGTTACTTTGCCAATTGGGAGTATCATCCCATTCATTTTTCATATTGTTTAATTATAAACGTTATTACACTATCCCTTCGCCTACTCTTTGATAAATATTCAAGAGATCCCCACATGCAACACCTGAGATTGCCACCGATTAGAGATATTTCTCTACCCTCTTTATTATTATACTGCAACATGTGAGGGGGACTACATCCTATTCTAAAATTCACTCAATGTCAGCTCTTTCTTATTTGAGATATTGCACTACTATTGGTTTTGTTAATTTCATACGCTGGAGCTTTCTGCTTTGATTCCTGATCTAATTACATTTTTGAGATTAAGGAAACATAATTTTCTTCGACCAGCACTCCTTCCATTCGTGATGGGTTTATTATTGACTTATTCATATTAAGTTATTAAACATAAATATTGTCGTCAACGAATACTATTCCATGGATGGGCTATACCTTGCAATTCTTACACAAGCCAATCTTTGCACTAAATTTCTTCTGCATTATGAATATTTATTGTGGTTGAACATTACCAGCACCAAAAACTCAGAGGATTAAACCCACAATGGATGAGACCTTTGTTACAGGGAAATATGGGTAATACCGGCACGCAACATAAAGAATGATTTCATTGTCCTCAAAAGCTCAAAATTCATAACAACCAAAAAAAACTCTGGCTCTCAGGTAGTCAATATTTTGCAAACAGTATTCAAGAAAAATACATAAGCTAACTAAAATGTAGGCATATCATACGCAATTAATTCTGCAACTTTCTCTGTGTAACAAGTTGCCCAGCCACATATACGTCCATGCTCACAATAGATGAATTCTCCCAACCCCCTTACACTCATGATTAAAAATAACCAAGCCTTGTCATTTCAATTCATGTACAATGGCAAAATGTGAGTGTGAATGCCTTTGCTCCTAAAATTCACTGCAGAACAGTATGCAAATTATCAAAACAAATATTATTTTTGTCTGGGGTAATAAATGCAACTGATAAATAAGTTAAAAACAAATGTTTGTAATTATGACGGGTATCTCTTGTGGTTAATATTGACAATTATGTTACATAGTACACACATTATCAACTTTATTTTTCTTCGTGCTGTATCGGATAAAAAAAAGAGCATTTCTATCCAAAGAAGGCATCAATGATTAATTGCTGACCAACATGTGACAACAAAATGTGCACATTAAGATATTATCTCTAAAAGTATATATTAAGAAGAGTAATGATATATCATATATAGTGGCAGAATAAATAGTTATTCAGTATTTAGTCTTTTGTATTTGGACTAACAATTATGTCATAGGACAAGCTTCGAGAGGTTGTTATCTCTTCTTAAGCGTCAGCAATACTGATATACAAAGGTTTTCTAACTTAGACAGGGATTGGAAAAGGAAAAAAAAAACAACAAAGGGAACGAATAACAGATGTCCCTGCACTGGAAGTGTGTTAAACGGAGATAAGGAAGGTGAGAGTGGGGATGGGTGAGGGGGGCCGGCTGTACATCCACAGCCAGCAAGAGGAGGGAAGAGGCTGCTGGGAGGGGGGGTAAGGGGGAGGAAGGTATAGGATGGACACAATGGTAGGAGGACCATACAAATTTATGTAGTGTGTGTGAGAAACCCCATGCTGCATTAAGTCCACTTGTTTTTGTGTCAAAGAGTCTTATGATCTGAGCTCAAATATTTTGTTTTGGGTGCATGTTGAAACAGTCCATTGATGATTTAGATTTTTTAATCATTTATGGAATGATAGTAGTGAGAAAATGACTGTGCCAATGGTGAGCAGTACTTCATTTCTTCGTGGTGGCAGTATGGGTGTCTAGGAATTCATCTTCCTTTAAGTTTTGGTGGTTTCCCAAATGTAGCATCTTTGTAACATTTGTTGCAATGAATCATATAAAACCATGTTCCTGGATGTGCAACGTATTTATGATCTATATATATCTAAAACAAAAAATAAAACAAAGATGTAGCGCTTTAGAGAGAAGATGACGTGAATACACCGTGTAATTCTAAAAGTGATAATAAATAAATTAATAATACTAAAATTTCATAGATAATTCTACTCTAAAATTTAATTATATATAACCATAAGTGATAGGGGAATTAAAAGTGTCTTAAATCAAAAGGATTAGTCCAGATTATTCCCACTTTGATGAAACTTCCAGAATTCCAGAGAGGTATTAGTTCCACAAACTGGTTTCCAGTGAGCACTTTGCAGCTTCTAAAGTGGTATAGCCACCCACTAATACCACCTAGAAACAAAAGACAAGAAGAAGCGCAAGCTCCATAGAAGTAACTGGATAAAATAAAGTGCATATTTTAAAAAAGCAGTCCCAAGGAATTGCATTACAAGGATTCTAAAAGAACACAACACATGGAGAGAAATCCTATAGGGAGTCAGCATGAGAGAGTGGAGGAGTTCCAGGAAATATAGTGTGCACCTGATCGGGATGATTGTCCTCATACAGCTCCTTGCCACGAGCTGGCGGAACTCAACAGCGTCTCACAGTGACTGACTCTTGTGCTTTACCTCCGTTTCAAATAAGATTACCGGCAATGTAAGAATCAGCTGGCTCCAAACTTGCTGAGCAGATGAAGCATCCCTACAGCGCTCCCTTCACACGTTATGCGGGGTAACACCCTGTCCTCTGACTATTTAGTCCAATAACCGTATTACAAAAGCAAAACAATAAAAATAAATGGAAAGTAGTGATTCTAGCAAATTTGTGAATTTGCAGTCAACCTGGAAAGGGTATCCCTTGATCCTCACAGTGGTGGGGAAGAGGTGAGGAAACTTGTCTCGCCGGGGTGGTGACGAGCCATAATGAATAGATGTAGCCGGTCAGTAAAATGGCTACAGTCAACTTCGCCTGCTGACAGTAAGGCATGGAAGTTGTGGGATAAAGCAGTAGATGGAGGTTTGCACACACCCTGGTGGGGGTGCCCTGTGTATGGATGGGAGTGGTCAATGATCTGACTCCATGAGTGAGTGAGCGGTAAGAGGGGTGTAAGCTCAGGTGTACATAAGGCACAGCCACTGTGTCAAGAGTTAGTTATGCCAGAGTTCTAATGTGTCCAGTTCTACGTAGTCTGGGAGAAGTTCTATTAAGTAATAGTGAAGTGCAAGTTCTAGCAGATGGTATTATGTTATAGTAAATATGGAAGAAGAGAAAGAAGCGATTGTGTCCAGGGACCTGGCCAAAGGCAGAGATCACTGCGGGGATCGGATCCTATTTAAGGAGAAGACACCTTTTAAAGGGAGGCACCTGACTGGGAACAGGGAGTGGCTAGAAATTACTGCGAGGGCAGATAGCCAACTCAGGCATTATAAAGATGTTCACAATACAAACCTTCGTGTTAATGTGTGGAGTGAGTACAGAGAGAGCACCACGAAGGAGTTTCTCAAAAGGACCATTTTCCCCCCATGCGGACGCAGGGACTGATTGTGAGGTGGCAGCGGCGCAATGGAAATAGGTGAGAATCCAGCACAATAATCAGCGCCTGTTCGGAGGGTCTCCACACACCATCTGCGGGAGAATCAGGAGTTAATTGTTGGCCAACAGGTGCCACCACCATACAATACCACACTTGTAATGGGGGCGGTTAGACCAGGGGCCAATGTGAGATTGGGTGGGTAATACTTTACAGCCCAATGGACTTAATATTGAATGGGATCTGCGATGTTTTCTGTAGATATAAGGTATGTGTTGATTTTGAGTTGCAATAGCACTGTGTCCTCCAAATAAAGTTTTAGGTATTTTATTTTAATAACTATATCAAGTTATAACCTTTGCTCTGTTCTATTCCTAACTTTTCCATCCCCTTTCCCTCCCCCCCTTCCCCCCCCCCCTTTCCCCCCCCCCCCCCCCTCCTTCCCCCCCCCCCCCTCCCTTTCTTCCTTCTGGAAAGAAGGAAGAAAGGGAGGGGGGGGGAGGGGGGGAGGGGGAAAGGGGGGGGAGGGGAAGGGAAAGGGGGGGGAGAGGATGGTAAAGTTAGGAATAGAACCAGAGCAAGGTTATTAACTTGATATAATATAAAATAAATACCTAA
Organism: Ascaphus truei; assembly: GCA_036426205.1. NCBI lineage: Eukaryota > Metazoa > Chordata > Amphibia > Anura > Ascaphidae > Ascaphus > Ascaphus truei. Next base: position 43,012 of record WSYH01000115.1, on the reverse strand, counting down.
ACTTTATTTGGAGGACACAGTGCTGTTGCAACTCAAAATCAACACTACCTTATATCTACAGAAAACATCGCAGATCCCATTCAATATTAAGTCCATTGGGCTGTAGTAAAGTATTCAGTGTAGGATCCAATGGGCCTCCGCTGAGTGTAAGATCTTAACTCTATCCCCTCCCCACATATTTAGACCCTTTGCTGAGCAAAATGGTCTGTGTAGGCCCTAAGGTAGTATTTGTAAAGCGGCTACACTTGGTAATCTTTTATCTCCTAGCATGTTAAAATCAACAATCAGAAAATCATAGACGGTCCTTTTTTCCAAAAATAATTGGTTCGTTAAATGTGGACATTGCAAGATTCTGCCCGAATATGATCAAAACCGCGGAATTTTCAAACCGTGAAGAAACACGCAGATTTAGTATTAGAACGTTTATGTCGTGTCAGACAAGTTTCGTTGTATATACACTACAATGCGGATGCAAAAAACAATATGTAGGGCTAACCAGTAGAGCCCTAAAAATCCGCCCATTTTGGAACACTTGAGACTTATAAAAAATAATGACATGACACATCCAGTACCAATACATTCAATACTTGTCCATTGGGCTCTATAAAGAATCTTAAATGCTGTGCATTGAACATGTGCTCTTCCCACGGGGAGGGGATAGAGGTTAAGATCTTACATCAGCGAGAGGGCATTGGATCCATACACTGATACTTTACAGCCCAATGGACTTAATATTGAATGGGATCTGCGATGTTTCTGTAGATATAAGGTATGTGTTGATTTTGAGTTGCAATAGCACTGTGTCCTCCAAATAAAGTTTATGGTATTTATTTTAATAATTATATCAAGTTATAACCTTTGCTCTGTTCTATTCCTAACTTTACCAACCCTCCCCCTCCCCCCCCTTTACCCCCCTCCTCACTTCCCTCCCCCCCCCCTCACTTTCTTCCTTCTTTCCCTTTCCAGGGAATTGGTCCTACTGTCACAACAGTATCTTCAATAGCAATTAGATTTGTTTAATAATATGTGTGTATCTGCATAAGAGTTTACATATCATTATGCATTTGAAACTGTGTTTTTAGTTATTAAGCATAGACATAAGAACCAATCACATCTTTGCAGTGATAGACGAGCTTTTTAATAACATTGATTTACTGTCAATACATTGCTGATGCTATATCCTAAGTGTATACATATGTGCATGATACACACACACACATATATGTAAGATACATACAACATTCATAGGTTTAATATATCAGCATGACACAAGGAAAGCATAACTACATGGGCAATGGTAATGACAGGTTAATTTTTAATTGATTTCGCGGGCTTTTTGAGTGTATATAATCTGGCAGTCACCGCTTCTCCCCCACTCCAGACGAAGCCTATCTGTAAGGGTGAAACGCGTAGAGGGGGAGATTGCGGTGTAGCCCTTGTGTTGTGGTCAATAAAGTTTTTCAGAAGAACATCTGGGAGTTTCATTTCTTCAGGCATGCGCAGTAGCGCCTGTGACGATGGAGGGGATTTGGCCCGGGATTAAAGGGGTTGCACCCCATTTGGCCACCCCTGACCCCACCAGGGAGACGAGGGGTTAACTGGACTGAGGTCCAGAAATGTGATTTACCCCTGTTATAACCTGTAAAGGTGTATTTTCCTGTGGCCCCTCTGTTATTGTACCTCAGTTTCTTGCACCCACACACTAGAATCCATCCGGGAGCACAAGGGTTAATAGTCGTTATACTGTGTCTCCAGTATGGACAAAGCAAAGAAATGTCTCTGAAGCTATCAGGATGACAGATGGCCCTAGAGTCCCAATGGCTAGAACTTAAGTTTTGTTCAAAGGTTTATTACCCTCCCTGTCTGTGAGTATGGGGAGGCGCATACCATAGCAGTTTAAGTGTCCTACTTATCATGTCAAAACACAGGTTATCTGTCCAAGATCGGAGGGTAGCTGGCCTGGCATTCCTTTGCACATGTGGGGCCTCAGAAAGGAGACCCCAGAGTTCTACTGCACCATGTGCCAGCTAGCAGGGGGGCCTGTCCTAAAATGTGTTCCCCATCCAAGACTGGCTGGAAATAATTGCAACCAATCACAGGTTTTAATGTTACAGATAGAGGGAGAAAAGGTTTATAACCTGCTGTTCCCCATCTATCCTTGTCTTCATTTTTGGTCTTCGTTTGCTGAATGATTTCTGATTGCTGAGAGAAATGCCATGCAATGTCTGGGGGATTGCTTGATGAAACTGCCAGTTAGATGGGACTGTTTTATTATTTTCATCTTTTACGTAAGTGTCTATATTTTGCCTGTTATTGTATAATCTGTTGTGTTCACCTTTATCAAGGAATAAATTCTATTTTCATATCTAAGTCTCGTCATTCAACCCAGGTATATATATACAGTATTTATATATATAGTTTTTTGGTTAAAATTACAGCCTGTCGCAAGCTCTCGTGACAGGCTTGTAATTAACTGGTGGCAGCGGTGGGATCGAACTGGACCTGGATTACAGTATTCTGCGGGTACTGTGATCCAGTGGGAACTTGATGGTAATTGCAAGTTCCTGGGACTAAAGATATTGAACACACAGTGTACAACATATAACACAAGATATATGACCTCCTCACTGTTCCCCTACTTGTGAGAAGCATTTCCTCCAGAACCAAAGTGCCGGCCATCCGTACTGACTGGAGGCACTGAGACCGGAGGAGTGCATCAAGTCGGCGCGGGGAGCAGCAGCCAGCAAAGGCTGAGAGAGAGACAGCATCGGTGGAGCTGAAACCCAGCAGGCTGAGCAAAGATCCACAGTGCAGGCTGTAACCATCACACCGCCCGGAGAGCAGGGAAGGGACCCAGCTCCGGGACGGCAGAGACTTGTGGAGGGAGCAGGTGGTTTGACACCAGGAGAGGTATTGGCCGTTGCGGCGGCCAGTCCATTTTACCAACCCAGTGATGGCCCTGATGTTTGCGCAGGGAGAGTGTCCCGGTGAGCGGCCTCGAGCAGCTGAAGCTGGCGATGATCCGACACAACATCCCCTCCCTGAGCCCAGGCTCAGGCAACTCCGCTCTGGACTCCGTTGCCCCTTGCTGGGGTTAGTCCACCGGTGGCGGAGAGAAGACCGGCAGTGGCCGGCATGCAACCAAATGGGCCACAATAATGCCCAGTGCCCTGACGTGAGGCGCGGTCAGCGAAGCAAAGCCCCTCAGGGCCAACGCTACGAGTGCGAAAAGATGACCCAGTAGCGGCATCTCTGAGGGCTCCCGCCCAGCCCGAGGGCGACAACCTCTCGGGACGTCTCCCGGAGAACCTGGACGGGCTGCATCAGCAACAGCGGCGGAGGAGAGACAGCGGCCATTCACCGGATTCCCGGCGGAGAAACAGCCAGCGGCGGCGGCGGCAGAAGAGCCGCGACTTCCGGCAAAGTGACGGAGCCCTTTCTGAGTGGGGGAGGGACAGGGATTGCGGGAGGGGGTGGTACCTGGTTTGCATGGGAGAGGTGTTTCTCACAAAGACCTGGGACCCCGGTCCTGCACCCGTTTCCCTGTGCCAAACCCGGGCGGCTGCGGCGGAGACCCGTTGCTTACCCGGCCCAGATGTTGCCGGCGGCCAGCACTCCAGATCCCTGCAATTGGGACCAACGAAGCGGCGGTCTCTGCGGGGACCAGCAAGGTAAGCCAGACCAAGTCGCAGACTGACTTGACTTATGTTTCCCTATGACTGTACCCTGTTGTTCACTCTAGGGGTGTGACTGGGGGGGGGTGGCAGGAGATAGGGGCACACAGGGAGGGGAAGGACGGGCAGCTGTAGGGCAGTAGGATTCCCCATTACTTGGCGGTCATCATATAGGAAAAACAAGCCAAAAAAAAGTGTAAAACAGTACGCCAGAATAGTTCAATAAATGGGGTGCTGGTTTGTAGACGGGTCTCGCTGCTCTCAATAGGACAACCACGTCCACAGGGAATCTGAAGGAAAAAACGAGGAGAGGATTTCCAGGGAATTGGTCCTACTGTCACACAGTATCATTCAATAGCAATTAGATTTGTTTAATATATGATGTTGTATCTGCATAAGAGTTTACATATCATTATGCATTTGAAACTGTGTTCTAGTTATTAAGCATAGACATAAGGAACCAATCACATCTTTGCAGTGATGAGACGAGCTTTTTAATAACATTGATTTACTGTCAATACATTGCCTGATGCTATATCCTAAGTGTATACATATGTGCATGATACACACACACATATATGTAAGATACATACAACATTCATAGGTTTAATATATTAGCATGACACAGGAAAGCAATAACTACACGGGCAATGGTAATGAACAGGTTAAATTTTTAATTGATTTTCGCGGGCTTTTTGAGTGTATATAATCTGGCAGTCACTGCTTCTCCCCACTCCGAGACGAAGCCCTATCTGTAAGGGTGAAACGCGTAGAGGGGGAGATTGCGGTGTAGCCCTTGTGTTGTGGTCAATAAAGTTTTTCAGAAGAACATCCGGGAGTTTCATTTCTTCAGGCATGCGCAGTAGCGCCGTTTCACCTCTTCGTTCCAGAAGAATAGCAGAGCTGCTTGCAAGACAGAGGGGAAAACACCTCTAAACCTGAATGCTGACAAAACCTGAGGAAAAAGGCAGCAACCAGGAACAGAGAAGAATTTCCCTCCAACCACTACAAACAGATTATACTTTCCTTTTATAAGACTTTTGGTATACCTGCTTATATCAAGATATATGTTTGGGGCTGGGAGACATGCTTATCTAAAGGGAGTTGTGGACCATAGGTTTCACAAGAAATACTCCCAAGTGAATAGAAGCTTTGTTTGACCCCTTGTTTGGATGGTTTTCTGATGTTAAGGAAACAGGCGCAATAAAAGCCTTATTTAATTTCACCATAACCAGTCTCCCTAATAATGGATGCAATAATGGTAGCTACATCTCTGTGCGGACTTTATAATTGCCAGAATATTTAAGAAAACATTATTACATATTCATGTATTAATCATAATCATACATTGATATTTTCACAATATTTTAGTGTTATTTATGCAATCATTACATGTAATACGTTAAAGAAAGTTAACCAAAGGTTATTTGGTATTTATAGTTAATTGATGAACCATTTCTATGTTTATTTTGTTTATTTTATTTTAGTTGTTTTTGTTAGGAACACATAGGGGCTTATTCTATGTTCGCTGAAGTTACAGATGGGGCTGTTTTCGACCAAAGTTCTCCATTGAAGACAATACCAATTTTTGACTGAAAATATAAATTATTATTAATAATCCAATTAGTGTGGTGTGTTAGCAAGGTAGCCTGAGTGCAGCTTTCATCCGAGATAACGCTGCTGAGTTTAAGAGAGGTTTCTACAACACCACACGATCCCTAATGCCCCATATAACCAGAGTGGGGAACAGGAGATACTGCAATGAAGACACAATGGTGGCTGGCTCTGAGTATACTATGGAACAGGCTAAAAGTCCTCTGGAGTGCCTCAAAATGCTGAAGACCCCAGACTTTCCCCCATACTGTACATTATGTCTATAGAGAACTGCCATATTATCAGGCCAACTATCGGGGATACTGTTTACAGTATATATTTCAGAGTTGGATAAGTCCTTAGTTGCTGTTTTTATTTTGTACAAGGGAATATAGGATACATAGAAAGCGTGCTTCAGCTCTTTCATATTGTTTCTAGACCACATTGCTGCCCAAGGCCTGTTGCCAATCCTCTACTTTTACCACTCTAGCCAATGTGTGTGATTCTACTATGGATGTACCTTATCCATATTTACTAAATATGAAAGTACTGTAATTAGCTTATTTCTATTTTTCATTGACCAATTAGAATTATTTGAATTGTTTGATTGTCATTGTATATTCCCTCTTTCACCAATATTTTCTGTTCTGAAGTTTATCCATAAACATTTAGCTTTTATTACTTTCTAGTGTACTTGAATGTTTCAACGTTTCATTTTGTAGAATGGTCTTCAGCACGCATTGATTGAAAATGATCTCTCATGTATTTTAAAGCGTGTGAGATCTGCTTAATCAGACACACTCTAAACTCCATTAATTTTAGTACATAGCCTAGATGGGCAGTAACACTGAAAGCATCCCAGACTTACCAATGTGGCTTAACCTCTTATTTTTATGAGCCATCACTTGTGGGAATATGAATATATGACCAGTGAAATACGACAGAATCCAATAATTGTATGTTGGATGAGAATGATTATCACTCACAACAGCTTAGGCATGATTTTATGTCTTTATATTTGTGCATCATGTTCTTATCTTTGTAGAGCTATCATATTAGCTTTGAAACATTTCCTTTACTTGATTAATATTCTAGTAATTAAATAATATGGTACAAGACTGCATATACAATATGTGATGGAATGGGAATGTTATATATACTTTTGTTTTAATAGGTTAAAAAGCACCTATTGTATCAAAGCATTCGGAAGAAATGTTGTGTTCGACGAGGCACAACAATAATTTTTAGAACAAAAGTATAGGGTACAAAATAGCCCTTGCAGACACACGTTTTCATGATTCTAACACAAGAGGAGAATGTTTGTATAATGTCGAGTTAGAAGTGGTCCAAAACCATCCTTATATACAGGTAGCTTTTTCTTTTTCTATTTTAACAATGTAATGAAGATGTCTGATAATCCTGAAGTAGGGTACATGGCCTGAGCAAGGGAATCAAATTGACTGAATGCCAGATTGTGACGATGCTTGTCTCCGATCAGGAAGCGGACCCGCAGGGCTGAAGCAAGGATGCCAATTAACCGACCAGAGCACAGGGACAGTGTCCTGTTAGAGTATCCGTGGTTGGTAAGCAGGCAAAGGGTCAGGGCAGGCAGCAGTGGTGCAGAATACAGGTGAAAGGCAAAAGGGCAGGGCAGGCGGAAGGCAGCGAGGTTGGGGTCAAAGTCCGAGGTCTGCAACAGGAATTTCAAATGAACAGGGAAGCCACAGGGATAGGCAAGCCACAGGGACTGGCAAGCCACACGGAAGGCTCATGAAGGGGGAAGGCTCCGACTAGAGCCCAGGGTGGCCAGGATCACAGGGAAACATAGACAATGCACAGGCAGGGACTGGGAGTCACTGGCTGCTATTTAAGCCCTTGAACAGGTGCAGCCAATATAGTAGGCTGCCAGTAATCAAAATGTCCACAGCAGCCAGGTAAGGGCGAGTTCCAGCCAAAGCCTGGACTGGAACCCTTACACAGATCCTCTGCATGAATATGACATTATGGAGTGCAAGGGGAGCAAAAATAAAGTTCCTGAGCAGGTGTATGATATTTCAAATCCTGGATGCTGAAAAGAGTTCCAGCAGCAACAGGAATACACCTATGAAAAACGGGGTACCCTTTACAGGGATATAAATATTATCTAAGGTCCAAAAAGAATCCGAGGTGCAGATTATCATTTAATCCTTTGGAATGAACTGTCCGTAGTACTGTATAATTACTCAGTAAGCTTCTCTGTGCAGTTGAGTGGTGTCCTTATCTATTCTTGACAGTGCCTTATGTATTTGTTCTATCCCCATCATTTTTAAGGATATGGGATGTTTAGATGTTTTATGCTGCTGGATGAGTGGAGTTTATTCTACACCTTGAAATATCTTTCGCTTATGCTTGATGAATCTTTTCTTGAGTATCCTAAGCATGTAGATTGTAATTATCTTATAATAAATGATGAACAAGTAGCCCATTGATTATGTATGTATGTATTTATGCATATCTTTATATAGCACCAATAATGTACATATCACTTCATAGCAGTAAACAAGTGACATAATAATATAAATAACAAATAATACAAATGACACATAATGGGAATAAGCGCTTCAGACATAAACGTAAAATTATAAAATGAGAAAAATTAGTTCCTGCCCCAAAGAGCTTACAATCTAGTTGGTAAGTAGGAAGTATGTACAGAGACACTAGGAAGGTGTTCTGTAAGTGCAAGGGGTCAAGGTCGATGTATATATATGTTTAGTATCAGCCACAGAGCTACCCATAAGCTTTGTTAAGGAGGTGGGTTTTTAAGATAAGATTACATTGGCATTATCCAGGCTCCACGTTATTTGGTTGCTAGCTTTCACTGTGCTTCTATTGCACATAGCCACCTATTATCCCGCTTGGTCGGGATAGCCAGTGACGGAGACGAAGGGTCCTACATCATACGGGTACCACAGTGATGCGTGAACCTGAAAGTAGGGGAGTTACGAGGTGTTACCGGCTAAACCCCAGCGCGCAGGAGAAACCTACACCTGTACCCTCAGCACTCCACACAAGCAGCTGAAGGAGCAGAGCCACTGAGGCTATTAGACAGTGAGTGCTGGTACTTACGTAGATTTGTTAGTACTATACAGGGGAATAAGGGTCCCCTTTTGTTCCGTGCACCCTGCAATTGCATATATTTAACACCATCAGAGTGCTGTCTATCGTCCCCTTTTACACCTGTACAGTATCAACAGCCTCCTATTCTCCAGAACCACTGATGTGACAATTCGGAGCCTGGTTGCAATCTTTTACTGGACTGTATTTTATTATGATGTAAGTAACTACTTGCTTTATTTTTTTATTGCTTAATACATACCTGTTTACCTTGGTGCGCTCCTGTGCTTTCTTTTGGGGTTTTAAAGATAGGTCTCAAAGGAGGATAGAGAGGGTGCTACTCGGTATTGAAGGGAAGGACATTCCAGAGGTGTGGGGCAGTCAGTGAGAAAGGGTTAAGGCGGGAGAGAGCAGATCGCAAGAGTCGAGATGGTGTAAAGTAAGAAATTAGGACTGAAATGTAAGGAGTTTATTGCCTTAAAAGTGAGGAGTGTTAAAAAAATTGAGTATGTGATACAGAATTTGATATGAAGCCAGTAGAGGGATTTCAGCAGCAAAGACGCTGCGACAGGTTTAGGAGAGAGTAAAATGATTCTAGTAGCAGCGTTTAGGATAGATTGTAGCGGAGACAGATGAGAGTCAGAAAGGCCGGACAGCAGGCAGTTTCAATAGTCAAGAGGGGAGAGAATTCGGACCTGCGTAAGATTTTTAGCTGTAGAGCAACAGAAGAAGAGGTGTATCTTTGCAATATTGCAGAGGAAAAAATTAAAGATAGAAAAAACATATTGTGATAGCAGCACTCTGCTGCTTTTATTTGAATTGTTTATTCTCACGTACAGTATGTCTGTGATTAGAGACACTGTATTAGGAAATGCATGGAAAATGGGAGGAATTTCTCCCTCCAGCTCCCCCTCTGATGCCCTTGTGTCTTTTGCCGAACTCGTCCCACCACGCATGCTCCATAGCTCTCTGACATCAGCAGATGATGTATGTGAGTGAGCACGTGCTGATGTGTGCCAGTGGGCATGCCGATGTAGTTAGGGGTGCATGCCAATCACTCGCTTGGTGCAACGGGAGTATGGGGTTCACCTGGACATAAGGTAATGTTTTGTACTATATATACTGACTTGTTTGTTTAATATTTCATGCCATACTCTTGAAAAAGGCTGCCGTGTCAGCAGAAACATCGGTAATGGTTGGCTGAATAATTCTTCCTGTTTTGAAATTTGATAGTGCCCTACGTCTCCTTCATTTGCACTCGATTCTTTGGCCAGCTACAAGTCTGACTATGAGCTAGGAGTACTTGTATTTATACATATGCTGGTTTTGTTTTATGAGAGTGCTACAATATCTTTTTGTTTTGTTTTTGTGTAGCCAGGTCCCCTCTGGCTCCCCGGTTCACCGTTTCCCCCTCCCTTACCTCCGTTATGGTTGGGGTGCTTGCGGGTGGTGACGGGCTAGCTGGTGGCTCCCTTTGCATGGCGTCACCATGTTTAAAGTGTTCGCACATGTGCGGAGTGTCGCGCATGTGCAGAAGGTGTTCGGCGGCCATTTTGGGGTTGGCACGAGGTTCGCGCATGCGCAGTCTGTGTGTGGAGTCCCGGCGACCATTACAGATTGCACAGGCGCAGATAGTGCTACCGGTGGCCATTACAGCATCGCGCATGCGCGGTAAAGATGGCGCATGCCGCGCCAATAGAGTAGAGGCTCTAAAGGAACTACATTACCCAGAAGCCTCTGGGGACTGCCCTTTCACCCATATCACCTGCTGCATTACAGCCAATAGGGCTTACAGATACTCCTGCTGCAAATGGGATACATTGTTGCGCGCTGTCAGGAAGTCAGTAGGAGCTGGAACACAGACAGGGGAGGGTGTAAAGGTATAACATAAACAATAAAATTTTATTTAAACTCTTCTATAATAAAAATATTTAAAAAAAGAAAATATATAATTATGAACTGTTATATGACACAACTAACCAACCTAATAGTGAAGATATAACCTGACCATACCCATTGTCCCATATACGTTCTATTTACAGTTATTTTCCTTTGACTTTCAATTCATTTAGTATTGTTTGCACCCCGATACCAAGACATATAAGGTTTAAACAACAGGTGATACTCACTATAACACTGAATTATTGTATATGAGTCTGAATACATACCGTGTCAATAATAGGCATACAACTGCTTTTTAAAAATATTTTTATTATAGAAGAGTTTAAATAAAATGTTATTGTTTTTCGTCATAAATAACCCCCCTCCCCCCTGGTGTTAGCATTAGATATGCATAGTGGTTGATACACAATGTTGTGTTTGGAAACCTTATGATTAGGCAGAGTGCAATATTAGGGTATCTTTTTTTGATAATTTCTTGATCATTTTGAAAATATATATTCCCTATTCCCTATGCACCGCCACCCATCTATACTTACGAATATTAAGGTAGAGCTGATATGACCCTTTCCCTACTCCGAGGGTGTATAGGTGCAAGGAGGCAAGTAGCCTCTGCACTAGCCCAGAGATCTCCCCTTGGCCCTAGCTAGGCCCTACTCACATATCAAGTTTGTGGTTGCTACAGGGACAGGCCCTTAGGTAGGGACCCTGCCCCTTTAGTTGTTTGTTAGTTCAGGGACACAGCCAGAATGCTGTGCAGCCCCGAACGTTGAGGTCTGGGACCAGACCCTGTCCAGTTGCAGAGACGGTTTCCACGGTGGGAACATTCTACAGGACATCATCTCACGCGGAGGCGGAATCGTCGCGGGATCAGAGGATCCACTTATCTCCATGTCAGCGAGCCCGGGTGTGGACACAAGTGCACCAACTATATCCTCATCTAGCACGGCGCTGAACATGCCTAAGCATTGTGGGACTTTTGGGACTTTGGGTACATGGTGTGGGGTGAAGGCCCTGCGAGGCGTGGGGCAGTTGTATATCTAGTCATTATAGAGTCTAGTGTTCAGGGTTATGTTATCTCTATGTTCAGTAAAGGCCTTCCTGTTTTTACAAAGCTATTTGTTCATTGTGATTATGTCCTGTGAGGGGCTGCTTCCGTTCTGCTGGGATCCCTCACAGGTGGAGGCGCTGCACCATAGTAAGTGATATACCCCAGTCTCTCCATGGCAGAGGCTCAGGCTCCTGGAGCCAACAAGTAAAGGGCAGCACCAGTAGCATAATTACATCCTACCCCCAGATCTCACTTATGGGTGGGGGAAACAGGGCTACATTTATTTAATACATGTCTTTTGGGGTGGGGTCTTTGAATGGCCAAAAGCCTTATTAGCCACATTTGGCTAATAGGGCTTTTAGCTATTAGTGTAGAGGGGAGGTTAGGTTGGGGGGAGGGGTGTGTGATTGAGGAGTTACTATTGGGAGGGTGGTTAGGCTCCCGGGAGGGTGTTTTGGTAGGGGTTAGGCAAGGGAGCCTACTGAAAACATCTTTGAATTCCTATTTTGAATGAAAGATGTGGTATCGCAAGGTATTCAAGCACCGGCATCCCATTCTAAAAGCAGATCCAAGAAGTTTAACAGATTGCAGATGAGTATGGATAGATGGCAAGTATCCTCATCTTGTGATTCGAAAGAAGAGAGATTTAAATATTTATTAAATTATATATTTTTAATTCTCAGAGGAAGAATTAATGATGAAAGGGGCATCAACTTTTAACATTGATTTGGTAGAACCACTCATGTAAAGCAGTCAGATAAATTCTTGAGATTGGGGAGTCCGGGAATAATTTAAGCCAAGCGGTGCTCAAACTGGGGGGCGCGCCCCACAGGGGGGGCATGAACATTTATTGGGAGAGCGCGGGCCGCACGGTGGTTACAGAGGCCCCGCGGTAAGAGAGCGAGGCTTCTGTAAATGTACTTACCCGCTTCCTGTCCACGCGTCTCCATGGCAAAGTGGTGTCAAATGACGCCCGTTACCATGGAGACGTGATGTCAAATGACGCCGTGGGTCATAAGGTTTTTTTTAATACAATTTTTGAATTTTTGATTTCAATCATTGATAGAATTGGGATGAGAAGGGATTCATATAAGTAGTCCTCAATTGTATATTCTCGAGCAAAAAAGGGGATCCTCCGGCGCGTGATTCTACTTGTGACTCCGGGACACATGCAATATAAATAGAGAGAGGGACCACAATCAGGAGTAGTTAGGGTACAATAACAAATGTTTAACAGAATTGCAGATGAGTATGGATAGATGGCAAGTATCCTCATCTTGCCACAGCTCCCGCCTTCCGCGCATGCGCATGCGCTCCGGTCGCAGTGCTGCCCAAACTGGAATTGTGCTCTCACTCTTCTGTACGGTGGCCTGTGATGTCCAAAGTTCGTATGACGACCGGAGCGCATGCGCATGCGCGGAAGGCGGGAGCTGTGGCAAGAAGAGTGACAAACGGGAGGAAAACCGGTCTGTGCACGAGCACCGGAAGACCCCTTGCTGTTTACCAAACCCTTGCAATAACATCTAACCAACTGGAGCAGAATCCACACCGACAGTCAAAGACTCAGGAAGATGGTCTGTGGAGTCTGGAGACACCTCCTCTCTATGCCATTATTTGTTGGCCGTTTGTGAGTTTCCAATCTCTTTTTAATATTTTTTGTAAATAAAACAGTGTTATACTATGTTCCCTTCTCTTCCCTAGTTTGAGGTATCATCATGAGGTCCTCCTTATCCCCACGGAAGATTAACTATCCCTATGTAAGTGTGTTCCTAATAGAAACCTATACATTTGTTATTGTACCTTAACTACTCCTGATTGTGGTCCCTCTCTCTATTTATATTGCATGTGTCCCGGAGTCACAAGTGGAATCACGCGCCGGAGGATCCCCTTTTTTGCTCGAGACTGTTACATATAGAGGTTGGTGAATCACCTCTAAGAAACTCTGGCAGCAGGTATACACTTTGTGTGGGACTGAAGTTTATAATTCACTTAAACACGTTTGGCGCAAGTATTTTCTTTTCTATTACCTCAATTGTATTTTGTAATTTATTGAATTGCTTTTCAATACAAATTGTTTTATCTAAAACCTCAATACAGTGCAATCCATGGGCAGTGGAGCCCATGTGAATGGAAATTCCAGGCAAAAGGTGACATATTGTGTGCTCATTTGCATGTCATTTCCCTGAATCCCTTGCTGCAGTGGGAGCACTGTATGCTAGGTGATAATGGTTGAAAGGCAGGGTTGCAGACCTAAGACATGTGAATGTGCACACAACTGATATTCTTTATTGGCTATATGCTAACGGTGGAGGTTTTTTGTTGCCTTTTTCACCCACCATAACTTAAAATGTTTTATTTTCATAATTAAAACTATTGATTTCTTAGTTATTTTTCTGTAGATGATTCTTGTTTGTATAATTAAAAGAAATATAATCTACTTGACAACCTGCACATGTAAATAAATGATTTTCTGTTTATCTCTAAGCACTAAGCAGACTTTCCAGCACTGCTCCTGAGCCCTGCCAGCTCACTTCAGGACTGAATCTGTCGCCTTGGGGAATCTTTCCACTGCACACAGACAAGCGTCATATCCGGTGTCTGACATCACGTCCGGAGTCCGACGTCACTTACGGGTTTCACAGAGGAGAAGGAGAAGAGGTAGCCAGCCGCAACAGCCAAGGCAGAACGAGCCAGTACATCACTCCCAGGAGACCACTACCCCGGCCCAGCAACTAAGCAGAGCGGAGAACATCGCCCCACCCCCTCGCCCCTGACGGAAAAGACCAAGTGACTGAGTGTCAAAAGAAAGGTGCATCAAATACCCACATTAGGCACACCTGCAGCAGCCCCAATACTCAGGCAAAGTCTCTGTTTTTATTTATTTATACATTTTTTTTATTCATTGCTTAATTGTTTATTTGTATATACATTATGTATGCAAATTTTTCTATATAAAGGCATTGTCATTTATTGCTACCCTGCACCTCACTTTTTTTCTCTTTGTTTATGTATTTAACTCACCGTTCTCACAAATACAAAATAAAGTATTTACATGTACAGGTGCTTAGAGATAATAAGGAATATATATACAGACCATAGTTGCGTAACAAGAGCGTCACACCATATCTCTAGTAGAACTGAGTGGGGTACTTTAAGGCTAAACAATTTGCCCTAGGATATTTGGATCCTTGACTTACTAAAGTCTAGATTTAAATATGTACATAGAGTGCAACTACTAGATGTCTGGCGTGACGCCCTTGTTATGCAACTTTGGTCTACATAAAAAAAACTATGCATATTCCTTTTTGAGGGTTATCTTGTCTTTAGAAAGATTGACATTTTCCACCCACAAGAAAAAAAGAATGAGTTGTTTTTTGGCATCTACTTTTCTAGGAGAAGGACCAACATTTTAGGATATGAAAGCAGGGCGACATGGGAAGTTTTATTCTAGAAAAACGTCATGGAGAGGAGGTCAGGGTTGTTTCTTTTGAGGTTAAAGAGGTCCAAATCCATTCAGAGACTCTAACAAGTTTGCATGAGATGAGGAGAGCCAAGTAATCAATATCCGATGAATGGGTGATCACCATATGAAACAGTTTTCCGAGGACCAAACTTCAAGAAAAACAAATAAGTGCAACAAGCCCTGTAGGAAAGTCTCAGAGTTTTAGACAACAGGACTATACAGTGTGTGCCCTTGCAGCAGATATTACAGGGAATCTATTCAATTATATTCCTTGTCGGTATACGGTCTGGCAAATATCAACAGACTACTTAAAGTAAAACAGTTCAAGATGGAGTACTTGAATTCTATAATCGCAGGAGCAGAGTCCGGGAATTGGGTGGCATCTATAGAACTCAAGGATGCCTACCTCCACATTCCAGTAGCAGACTGTTTCCTAAGGCTCAAAAGTGAAATTTCCAGTTCATCGCAGTACCATTTTGGCTCTCAACTTCTCCAAGATCCTTTTCAAAAATACTTGTAACCTTAGTAACCAAATTAAGGACTTTTTTTTAATTGTTCAGATGACATTGGAGGATTTGGATTTTTAAAATAGCATGGATGGCTCATAAAGACAGTGAAGAGTCATCTTGTCCCATCTCAGAAGTTAAGATTCCCTGGAGTATTTTTCAAGACAAACCAGGGAATCATGATGTTGCCTCTCGAAAAGAGAAAGAAGTTAATTCAAGAAGTACTGTACTTTACCTAATGTCCAGTAAGCGAGTGTCAGCTCTGCAGTGTATGAAATACATAGGAATATTTTCTTCCACCTTTCAAGTAGTCAGTAGGCAAGGTGGCATATGAGAATATTTCATATGAATTTTGCAGTGGAACAAGCTAAACACATAGCTATTATGTTGTAATGGCATCTAATTGAGTCTCTGCTGTTGGGAGCAAGATCAAAACTTAAGAAAAGGTTGATCTTTATTGATCTAAGAATGGACATATCTAATCACTGACATAAGCACTACCAGTTGGATTGCTCTACTGCCTCAGAGTTAGCTCAAGGAACTTGGGGGGTTATGCACAAAGCAGTGATAAGTGTTTTTAAGTGAGATAAATGCTTTATAGCGCAATTTATAGCGCATTTTTTTTAGCAATGACTGTGTTTTAATGATAAAAATAGTTTTAAGCGGGATACTGCAGTGTTATCACTGCTTTGTGAATTGTGCTGCACGCAATAGTAAGAAATAAAGGCATTTATCTCACTTAAAAACACTTACCACTGCTTTGTGCATAACCCCCTTGGTCTTTTAGTTACAGTTGTCTTTCTGCAAACATACTAGAGCTAAAAGCCATAGCAGAGGCCATCAGAACCTTTGCCCTGCAGATCAAAATCTTGAAAGTTTCCTCAGACAACTCCATTGCAGTATCCTACAGTATATAAGAACTTAGGCGGAACAAGAAGCGTGGCACTTCTACGAGAGGTGACCCAATCATTAATGGGCAGAGAAAAATGTGGAGGACTTAACGGCTCTTCAATTCAATTTAGAAGCTGATTTCTCAGACACTGATTCAGGGAGAATGGCCACCATGGAAAACAGGAAGCTGAATACTTTCTTCTTGAGAAGAAGTCATTCAGAGGCTACATACGTAGACACTCTCTATTAAGTGGTAGTTCCTGCCTGTAAAACGTTTTCCATAAATACTCAAAAGATAAGACAGGAGGACACAGAGAATGTCACTGCAATTCCCTTCTGGTCTCTCAGAACATAGTTTCCTCAGTTGTTCAGCATGTCAATAAATCAACCTTGGATGTTACTGATTTCCACATACCTCTTGAGTTGAGGTCCAGTCTATCATCCAAATCCTAAGAATTGGGCTTTAGCGGTCTCAAAAGTGAACAGGAGCTGCTACGTGGAAGAGATTTGTCTCAAAGAGTAACACAGACCTTACTGGCATCAAGAAAGAGTTTGACATCTAGCATGTATCATAGGATATGGCTGCACTTCCATAAGTGCAAAAACACCAACATCTATTTTCTCAATCCTTTTACATTAACAAGTTTGGAATTTTTGCAGTCAGGTTTCAATGAGTCTCAGCATTAGTTCCCACAAATTACAAGTTCCTGCACTCTCTGCATTACTGGGCAATCAGCTAGCCTCCATATATCTCATAATATGATTTTTCTAAGCAGTACGCAGATTAAGACTACAAATCAGGTACATGGTTTTATCATGGGACTTGCCACTAGCCCTGATGAATCTCACGATCCATCATTTTGAGCTGATCCAAAAAGACCAATATTTCACCTTACTCTTTAACAACTCTTCTGGTCATAGTCACTTCAGCACGCAGGATCAGCAAGCTACAAGTGTTATCTTCCAAGGAACCATTTTTAATTTGTTATTTAGAAAAAAATGGTTCTTAAAACAGCCCTACAGTTCCAGCCCAAAGTTGTTTCTTCTTTTCATTAAATTCAAGAGCTAATTTTACAGTACCTTCTTTTTCACATCTTTCTAACGAGAAGTAGCAAGTGCTACAGTCACTGGATGTTGTAACATGTTTTAGACACTCTATATAAACAGAACCAAAGAAATCAGAGCCTCGGATATATTATTCTTTTTACCATCTAGAAGAAGAAAGGGTCAGACAGCTACAAAATCTACATTAAATTGCTGGATTTTAACCTGAATTTAAAAAAGCACACAGTATGTCAGCCAGAACAAGCAGGCTCCAGAGAATCTTACAACTCATTCCACCAGAGCAGTGGCCATGGCCTGGACAGCACAGGATAACGCTTCACCTACGGATTTATGTAGCGCAGCAGTTCTGGTGTTCAAATAACACATTCATTCAGCTTTACCATGTGGATATTCAGGATTCAGTAGAAGTTTTGACTGAAAGATGCCACAGGCGGTTGCGGAATATGCCAAATAAAAGTGTACACAGTACTTTATAATATGGTGTCATATTTCTCTCTGGTGAGATTTTTTGGGCACTTGCCATTGGTGCCTGCTGCCACGGGAAATTGTTGGCAGTAAATTACTTTTGCTGGGTAATCTACCATGGCAGTACACACCAGTTGCCTTGCCCATATGGTTGCAATGGATACAGTACATCTTTTTACTTTATTAAGCTTAATTACTAAGACTACCTGCATGGGACAAGGTGTGGCTATATTTGCAGAGGAGCCCTTCATTTGGAGAACTTTTTCCCCCTTGTCTTAGCTCAGCGGAGGGACAGAGCTACCCATTAGTGCATATTGCCATGGTGGGCTACCCCGGAAAAGAAAATGTACAGTTAATTGGCAACTATTTTCTCTTTCTCAATGTAGAATATACTGTTTATAATTCCTAATTTGTTTTTACTGTATTTCATGTTTCGCAAACAGATGCCTAACAGCTAATTACCATGCTATTACTTTTAGGTTTGTCTTTTCGTTTAATGTCACATAGTGTTTATATACAGCATCATGAGAAAGTTGTCTGATTAAAAGGATTAAGAAAACTTGCTAAGAAGAAGGCTGATTATAGTCGTATGTTTTCATTAACTGTTGAGCTTATGCAGTGTTCAATTTTAAACATATTAAAAAAAAATAAAACACGAACCAAAATATTTTAAAACCTTCTATCCTAACAGAGAAAGTGTTGCTGTAAAGCAGGACTCTTCAATGTGTTATTACCGTGCTGTTTATTTCTTCTTAGTGGGAAGAAAAGTCACCTAAAATTACTACTACCTTAAATTCTATATTTGTCCTTTGGACTAGCAATTTATTTAGATAATTAATGGATGATTCATTGAAGTGCAATAGTGCTAATCTGGCATTACTGCACAGAAACTCCTATTGACTTGAATGGGAGTTTTCATACAGTAGTGCCCACAGAGCACTATTGCACCTTTTAAAATAACCGCCTGAGTAGGGCTTCCCCTATAACTGATCTCTCCTTTTACTGTATGCCTGCACTGTGCTGGATTGTTGGCGCTTGTTTGAGAGGTAGACTTTGCAAGGCTAAAACACAAACACCTGCCTCATCAGTGAGAAGGGAATATTTAGGAAATGTGTGAATTTATCAGGTAGCGACTTCAGATACAGAAAGAAAAACGTTAGAAAGAACATTACGTTGAACATAATTACCAGTTGCAACTTGCTAAACAGGAGAAAAGAGGGGAAATTGTTTGTAAAAGATGAATTGAAAGTAGAATAAAACATGTTGTCTCTTTGGGCTGCCAAATTGTAGCAGATGGCAAAGTCAGGGGAGACAGATATATATAAGATATGGGGTGAGGAAAGCAATATATTCCTGCAACAGTTCAGGTGCAGAAATTCTGTTGGTTGGACATTTTTCAACAGCCTCACTCTTGTCAATTGTCCTACATGAAAAACAATAAAAACATCTCATTTGAAAAGTAACCTGGTTCAATGCTTTAACAGGTGGTGTCTGTTTAGAGTTCTTGGATTCCGAGGCCAGCAGTGAATTTGACCATCCAGGAGATTGATCCAAAAAACAGAGAAATATATTAAACTACCATCTGCCTAAAAATGCAGTGACATTTTGGGGCTTAATGGGACTCTTGAGCTAAAGATTAGATTAGCAAGATACTATGCTGCAGCCAAAAGTTTAAAGAAGACATGGCATGCCCTCAATAATGTAAGCATTGCTTCTGGACTAGAATGTATCTTTAAAGCTTCTCCAAATCCAAATACACTATAAAAAACGAGCAACATAATTTTTGGGGACAGAACACCCCAATTTATACTGTACAAGTAATGAAAAACTCCTGTGATCGTCATCATCCAGTAAATCCAGTTAAAAAGGTGTTCTGGGTTGATCATATATACCTAATGAGACATACTTGAAAAAGATGAAAGGCTGGTGAATAGCAATAAATAAATATAGAACAAAAATACACCACACATGATGGTGCCGGAAACAGATTGTATTTGCAAACATAGATCTGCTCCAGGTCCAGAGCCATTAGCTAAAAAGCAGAATTAGGTAAACACATGCACAATAGTTTAGGCTAGCATTGGATTAATAACTTCCAGTTTTTTTACTTGGAAATGGGTCTATTAGAGGAATACCATGAGATTTGGGTTTAGAGCAATAAGGTGTAAGGAATAGTGACTTCTGACCTGCTTCAGCTGCCCCATGAGATATAAACATGCAGGATACGGGAAACAAACATGCATTGGAACAGTAATCTGTTTTCACTTGACTGATGTGATGCCTTAGACTATGGTGGCCACATTCATTAGCCACAGGCTGTCCCTAACCAGACAAATCAATCTGCAAACTTTATATTGAAAACGATGAAGCCAAAGCTATCACAAACTCACATCTGAAACACTGTGTAGATAAAAAGTTATGTGATCTTGTGGTTAATGTTGCTATGGAAACAACTTCCTATGTTTCTGCATGCCTATTATATCTATCTCAATTTGTCAATGGCTATTTGAGAGATATTGCTATGTAGCACTTAGGGAAAATGACCGACAGCTAGCATATACCAATTAATTTTTCCCTTTCTACAAATGAGTGCATTTAGAAACATGGAAAATAAATTAGATTTAAGTGCTAATGCGAACATTGTCTAATGGTTGTCGCTTGAATGTGTGGCTGCAGCTAAGATTATGTGAACAGAACAACATTATAACCACAATAAAAATATAAGTAAGGTATTTAGCAAATGGTCAGTGCCCTGTTGTACTTCCCAGCCCAAATACTGGCAGCTTAAAAATGAAGACAGACAATTTATTTTCTCCCCGAAAGGTTAAAATAATCCTGGTACTAAACTTTATAAAATATGATGAATTCATTTCACAAAAGAAAGCATTTTGTATTAGTGTTACAGCATGTAACACGTTTGTCATGGTATTTAGGTCATCATAAGATTACCGTTTTTAAGGACACAAGCACAGAGTCAAATGTAAAGGGAACCTGCTCCACCTAGAATGACCCAAGGTCAAAAGTACAGGTAGGTGTATTAGGGCAAATTGGTAGTAAAGTGAATAGAAAACACTGATGGAGCATAGACACCACCAAAAGGATAAGTCTCTACAACATGCCCTCAATGTCTGTATAAAGGAAAGTTCTCATAAACAAGAGGATAGGCGACAAAGAAACTGGTTCTAAATGTATTACATAATGAGTTGGTTAAAAGAATGTTTAATTAATATACATTAAAATATATGAACCAGATCAAAAGTTACATAAGTAAGTGCAATAAAAACGTATTAAATGGTAGCATGTGTGCTTGTATACCAAGATACACAGTGTGCTTGAATATAATAGAGGCAAATAGTACCCAGCACAATAAGCTAGTAAATAAATGCCAAAAATATGCCTTGAAAAGAGGTCACACAAACATGCGATGGCTATGGGTGCAGTAGCCCAAAAAAGCATGGAACGGCCATAAAATAGTATGTACTACCCACAGCCATAACAGGTAAGCAGATTGGGCTAAGTGCCAGCGACAGGTCTGTGTAGAGTCAGAAAGTCACATAAACACTAGTGTGTATAGTAGTAATGCTGTATAGCATACCATATGGGTGTCTGTGTAGAGACCCCGAGTGAGCTGTTCCTCAATTTAATGCAAATCTACACACAGCAGCTGATATCAACTTTAATCAGTGAATCACTTAAACAATAATGCTGATACTGTGTTAACTGGCCCTCAAGGTATTAGAGCCTACACACAGGGAAGGGAAAGAAGTTACAGGTCCCTAAGCACCAATCTGACCCTGTGGGGATATACCCATAGTAATGACTGCCTAATGTAGGAAACGCTCTCGCTACCGCTTGCCCTGTCCCTCAAAAACACACGTCTGCGTCACATGGGAGGGGGGGAAGGGGTGGGGGGAGGAAAGAAAGAGGGAAAGAAGTCCCTAAGCACTTATCTGTACTGTCCCTGCGGTGGAGCGATCCAAAAGGGCTGTGTGGTTATTGCTAGCACAGCTCCGTAGGAGTTCCATTCAGTCTGACGCCACAGGCTGTCATGTGATGCGTGACGTCATGGCGCTGCCCTCTGACGCACTTTTTGCTTTGGCTTCTTCCTGAGAGGGTAAGTCTATCTTTGGTATACAAGCCCACATGCTACCATTTAATATGTTTTTATTGCACTTATGTATCGTTTGATCTGGTTCATATATTTTAATATGTATTAATTAAACATTCTTTTAACCAGCTCATTATGCAATATATTTAGAACCAGTATCTTTGTCGTCTATCCTCTTGTTTATGGGTACTTTCCCTTATACAGACATTGAGTGCAAGTTATCCGTTTGGTATTTTCTATTCACTTTACAAAAGCACACAGTGTAACAAAAGGCCGGCTACATAGGTTAATGTGTTACCAAGGGTAATGACATGTACTGGCTTATTAGCTACTGTAGGTGTTCTCACTTCCTTATGTGACAAACTTCAAAGAGTTGTATGGCAAGCAGTTTGAAACCTTCATATGCTAAATTAAAATCCCAATGAGGCCAGACTATTGTTATGCCCTGTGTACTGTATATAGGGCTGTGCACAGTATGCTACCATCACTGGTACAGAAATGGCATCTAAAAACAACATCTGTGAATGAAAAATCTATTACTTTTAAGAGGTGTGTTCAACAGATTCAGGTAATCAAAAATGCTAAACAAATTTACTTCAGTACCCGACAACAGTAGGAAAATGGCATAGATATACTGTGGCAAAATATCTGAGTATTCATTTGGAGAAGATGAAGGTGTACATGTAATTCTCTTCAAAATGACTTGTGAACAATTTTGCTGTCCTTGCAATCTCCCATAGCTGTAAATGAAAACATGTTATTGGGTTGAGTTTATCAACATGCATCTGTATAGAAGTACTATTGTCTTATCTTCTGCCTTTAAATGCCTTGACTTAAAATAGGCTCTCCAAGACCTACAGTAAATGTTGGCTGAATTATTTTTCCCATAAAAATAATAACATTTAAAATATTTTGTATTATTTTTATTTTTCCATATTTAGAATATTGTATTATTTTTTTAGAGATACACACAACTCCTGCAAGCTCAGAACCAAAACCCACCACACCATATATATTTGTGTGAAAGAAGTGCTACTGGGATTGTGACTTAATGTATATAACAAAAGACAAAAAGTCCCAATGCTACATCCAATATGACTCTCTGTCTCTTCTCATCAGAAAGGGTAATTTAGTCAAATTATTTAGCCAAAGTATTTTCCGCCTGTTACCACACCAATGTATATACTTTTTACAGGTCCTAACACTACCTGCAAATGCTCTCTTCACCTCTCTAATCAAGGGAGAAATGTCTTAATAGACTGGTCATTCACAGGGGAATAACAAGACCTGCTATTTAAAAGTGGGATGAGTGGGATCAGGGAGGAGGGGTCACAGTCCTCCAAACAATTGTTTACCAATTGAAATGTACAAACTGACCCTGCAAGTTCAGAACCCAAACCCACCACACCATATATTATGTCAACTCATTGATCAATTGTAAGAATAGCTACGTAATATATATTTTAGTTTCCCTGTGTATTACAATATGTATGGAGGACATGTAGGCCCCTTAAAAGGAGATTTACAGAACATGTCTATAATATTAAAAGTGGGTTTTCTTTTTTTCTACCTTTTTCCTGCATCAATGGGATTTAATATTGACTTCTATATATTTGTTGTTATTATTATTGCGTATTAGTATAAAGTCCCTAAGGGTAAATCTCCATGGACAGTGGCATGTAAGGAGGCAAACTAGCCAAACTGGATCATTACCCCGAAGGAATCAATCCGCATGAGTTGCGAAATGCGTTGGTGGAGTTGTGAGATGCAGTGAGGCAGGAGTGGGATCTGGCTAATCTGTGTGATGGAATTTGTGACATCATCGCAGGGAGACCGACGAGAGATGTGATAGCACAGAGAGAGGAGGATAAATGCTGAGTCAGTCCCACCCAGACATAGCAATAACACAAACCCCATATACTGCTTTTCTCAGTAATGGAACATTAGGGATGTCAAGGGGGTTATCTTTGGTGTTTTATTCATTTTTATTTTGTTGCTAGATTGGAATTTGTCAATGTCTTTACAAAATGTCAGAAATAATATTTCCTAGCACATGATGCAGCATCGGTCAGTTATACGCCTGACATCTGTAAGGGTTAACAAAAAAAACAGAAATACTGGTTAGAGGAAAAACAAGCAAAGATAAGTCTGCAAATTACAGTTCAACTTGGGCGAGAGAAAGCAAATTATGCTGGCTGTCACTGGCAGAGGCGGTGGGAAATAAACAAATGTTAGGCGGACTGTAAAACTCATTTTTGGACGATAAAACAAGAATCAAGTCTTGAAACTGGCACACGATAACAGTCCATTTCTCATCTTCAAAACCAAAATCATAATGTACATGAATGAAACAATTTATTTCATATTTGTTTCTGCACATTTGTGCTTTTGTGCGATTTGTTCCTTAAAACGTGTAGTGGATCTTTAAAAGCAGGAAACTACTAAATCTTGATAGGGTTGTCTGCTGGTATTTGACTATCTCTAGGGGAAAGCAGATAATGATGGCTAAATTACAATAGCAATGTGGATGTTAATTCATTATAATATATTCGTCAGTTTTTTAGGTACTGAATGGATGGGTAGCTCCCACATCATCATTCATCACATTAAATGCTGCCAAAAGACAAGTGATATTATATGTGCTATGAAGGAATTCCCACATCATTACATACATACAGTACATACTTTTTTCATAAAACAATTACAATTGCATAAAAAAAGAACCTTGCATGAAATAGAAACACAGAAGCATTCTTTAAAATGGGTGATATATTTTTCTAATAACTTACTCTAGAATATAGTATATACTCGTGTGGCTGTGTGTTCTTCAAACTAAACGATTGTTACATAGACAGACTCATTATTACTTCAAGCTCCTCTGTGCATGTTATTGAGACCTGCAGTGGCTTGCACACAAGTAATGAAGATAATAGGTGCAATGCTATGGCAGCCACTGATTTATAGCAAGCTGTAGGTGTTTGCAAATCTGTTATAAATTGTCCTTTACAATGAAAGGATAGAAAAACCTCTATGTTAAAGAGGAATGTGTTAGTAGAGCTGTGTCAAATTAATTTAAACCCCCTGACTTGGAAATAAAACATTGTGAAATCCTACTGTAGCATCCTTCAGGAATGTAAAAGATGAGAAAATCAGGATAAATGTATGCAATCATGGGGAGGGGATTTGGTGTAATAAAGGTCTGCCGTTTCTGCCATATTCTTGAGGAATTATAATGTGTAAATATGATAATCTAAAAAACACATTTCAACACATTTTGGGGGTAATGTATGAAGCGTCGACATAATTGATTTTGCTGTAAAGCAGACGCAGAGTTAGTTGTTCCAGTTAGTGTGTCTCCATGCGCCAATGTTCTGTACAAAACACATCATAGGCCGCGTCCATGGATAGTGCTTGCGGGCGGAGGTGCGCTAAGGCGCGCTTCCGCTCGACACTGAGCCCCTACAGCCGCAATGAGAGTGGCTTTAGTAGGGGCTCGCCTATGCTTCCGCAAGCATGCGGAAGCGTAGGTATTAGGCCTCGGCCAGTGTTTCTGCTGGCGGGCGGAGGCGCGCTGAGGCTGAGGGAAAGCGGGTGCTTTCCCCAGCCTTAGACAGCACGCCGTACGTGGGCGTGTCGGGGGTGTATCAGCGGGCGGGCCAGTGACGTCACGGAGCTGGTTCGCCCTCATTGGGCGAACCGCTCACGTGACTGGCCCTGCGCTCCGGCAAGCGGGAAAATTTAAAATTTTCCTAAGACCTACGCTTCCGCGCGCTTGCGGAAGCGTAGGCGAGCCCCTACTAAAGCCGCTCTCATTGCGGCTGTAGGGGCTCAGTGCCGAGCGGAAGCGCGCCTCCGACCGCAAGCACTATCCATGGACGCAGCCTTAGGAAATTTTTACATTTTCCCGCTTGCCGGAGCGTAGGGCCGGTCACGTGAGCGGTTCGCCCAATGAGGGCGAACCAGCTCCGTGATGTCACAGGCCCCCGACACACCCACTGACGGCACGCTGTCTAAGGCCAGGGAACCCGCTTTTCCCTCAGCCTCAGCGCGCCTCCGCCCGCCAGCAGAAACCATGGCCGAAGCCATATGTGTGGTGTGGTGTGTGCATTAATATTTTTTTTGCAAGGGGGGGAGGGGTGGGGAGTTAGAGGCAGAATTTGGATCTTGTCTGTGGCGCACATATGTAAATTATATGTAGTATGAAATGACAAGTATTCAGCTCGTGCGTCATAAATTTGTTACAATTGTCCATTACATTTTTTCTTGACGCAAACAATTCCTTGATGCATTCATATTTATGAACATGACACACACCATACAAATAATAAGATAATAAGAAAACATGTACCAAATGTAAGAACATGAAAAAATACATACAATATACAATATGCCGCTAATGATTTTAGGTGAGACACTTTGATGCAACACATTTTTTCAATTTGTTTTAAAAAAACAACAACAGTTCTTTATACATAGCCTCCACTGTCTCAGGAAAAGAGGAAACAATTATGTAATAACAGTGATCACTGATTACTGATTCAGTTCTTAGAAGGTCACACTTAAAGATACGGTCCCACATAGAACCAAATTAAACTAAGTTTAGTGATATTTGCAATAGGTTAAAATTAGGTAGATGATACCCTAAATCATTGATGTTTGTAAAAAATTGTATCGTTATGTTTTGATTAGAATTTTATTGCCCTTATCCTGCAGGATATACCCCCTATCCAAACATATCCTTATACAGTGAGGGAACATGTATAAATCCGGTCAACTTTTTTGAGGGGGATGATGAAAAAGAAAAATGTTACAATACAGGACTATGCAAACCTATGAAAAGCTTTATTTAAAATAATACACCCCGCAAAAAAAGTGCATACATGTACTATTTGACTTCCAAAGCCACCCATAGTGAGAATGACAGAGATATACAAAGTGAAGGAATTATTACAGAGAGTGCTTCTAAGAATGGAACCATTTTCCTCACCCCTGAGAACAATAAATGCTACTGCTCATTACAGAGGCTACAAATCAACTGCTGTAAAGATGGAAGTCTTCTCATAAATCCATTAACTGACAATACATTTCTTTTACAGTATCCCATCTGAAACAGAAGAGTCATCTGCCACAGAGTATGGGGCACAATTTCTACTACATTTACATTTTACCCACAAATGAGTATGTGTAAGGATATAAAACATTTCACAAATTAAATTTGCCCACAAAATCATGTGTTCCACAGAATGTGACTTGTATATCAACTTGTATATCAAATCTAATATTTCACAATTTTTGTTTACACATTTTAAAAATAGAACAAGGTGCATATCTACCCATCTCGTACATCGACAGTTTGGCACACTTACCCAATTTTTAGTCATGTTGAGCCCTATAATTTGTATGAGAGTGCTGGTGAGGTTTGATGTTTCCCGGGGCAAAACTAAAAAATTCCAAAGCACATCCCTCTTGATACCTATCTTTCTTTTACTAAACGCTGCTTAAAAGTCTGCAATCTAAATGTAATTAACCATTTCTTACTGTATCTCTTAATTCCATATACCAGGCTACATAAGGAGTGTAATACATTATTATTAACCCGTTCACATACCTGATTTTTAAAGAGAAAATCTTAAATTTATTTTTTTGTCCAAAAGATAAGCCGACCCTCCATGCTAATACAATCTCCAAGGTGTAGGTCCTGCACTAACAATACATATTAACTTTGTTTCACGAGCTGAGCTTCCTCTGCTTCTATACTTTTATTTATGACCCTTTCTCTTGTAAGGGAGCGGGGGGCATCAATTATGAAATGGAAACAAAAATTGACCATAAAATTGTTTTGTCAGAACTAGTAGGAGTATTAATAGACATAAACCCACATTCTAGTGAGTATTAATGGGCATATCACAATCTGTGGCAAATGCAGGCGGGTGGTGGAATGATGCGGGTTATATTGAAAGAGAGAAATAAAACACTATCGCGCAGATATGTGTAAGGATTCTGCCCGATCTGTGCTGAGGTTTGCTCAAGTTCATAAGCGTATCAGGTTTCCCGCACCCTCATCTCCCTGGAAGCACTACATTTGAAAAATTGGAGAATAATTTTTTTTCTTTGAATGTTGAGTGGAGGACTAATTTTTTCACATTATATTCACTGATTAATGGTCACTGTTGTTAGGTTGGTTCATGCCACATAAACTATCCACAATTGTGTGGTTTTAGTGGTTACAGAACCAATCACATTATATTCACGGGTTGGTTATATGCACTGTATTCCCGTTGATTTTTATTTGATTTATGTGCACATTGATTCATAGAGTTTATTAAGTATAAATACTGGTTGAGAGCACCATTCCTGTTATCTGTACCCCTTTTCTCTTGTAACACATTTCACAAAATATATGTAGTCAATAATGAATTGAAATGTTTCACCATATTATTTTGACATTAAAATAATATAAAAGTCAATACAATGTATTAACAAAGTGTATATATTGCCCCCCACCTAATTAGTGTCCAATAACATGAATAGTTAGCATATTTTATATCACATGATGAAACTCACCACACATTAATCCACTCAGTATTGTGTTGACTTGCAAACACTATACATGCAAATGTATTTTGAAAGTAGACTCATTAGCTGAATAAACTGTTTATCCCAATAATGATGTTATATGTTATGTCCCTAAAGCAGAATGTCATATTTCTCCTGAAGATTGACATGCTGCAGTATTGCTAGTCTAACTCCACATCATTGGGGGATTTCTAAAACTAATACAGTATCTGTGCATTCTTGTTGATATGTTCTTTCATTTCAATGGGACATGATAAAACCAGTACTGGATCACAATATCATAATGACATGAATTGTGTTTGGCAATATTGTATTTTGTAAAGTAACAATGATTTTCATGACTACTGGCTTGACCCTGGACACAGGCAAGGTCACCCCCCACCCTCCCATCTCATAAATACTGTAATTCAAAAACAGTTTAGCAAGGAAAGGCCACCGTTTCAATGATAACCATAAAATAAACAAACATATTCCACGTAAAGGGGAATGGCCTGGCAAAGCCTGATCAAAATCCAAAGGATACGGATCCCATGCCAAAACACCAGCTACTGTCTGCCAACCCATCCTGATAGTCCCACAGTAGGTTCCCAATGGACCGCCAAAAGAGGAAACTGCCCTTCAAGCCCACTGACCCAGCCAAGCACCTCCTCATCCTGTCAAATAGTAGGCCAACCTACTAAAAGGAACTTAATGTTCTTTTCCAGGACCAGCCGGCAATTCTCCCTTTTTAATGTCAAATATACCACCACCTGGTGAGGCCATTTCTAACCTTAAATTGGCCACACCACCCCCAGCATTCCACAGCCCACTCTATCCCATCCTGCAGTTTGGAGTTGATGTCCAGCCCTACATCTAACAAGTGGACTCAGTCCGACTGGTACAGACCCAAATCTAAAATCCCATGGTCCACATACCTAACTGGGACCCCTCCAGTTTATTTAACAACATTTACCACTCCTTTATTTACCTACCTCCACAGCTGCCCAGCTGGAATATGTCTCCAAATAAGCAAACCAAACAGTGACTTCAGTTTTGCTTTGCAAAGCCCCCAAAATGCCTCCACTAGGCCCCTACACCTTGCTAACTTATCTGCTGGGAGCCAGTATTTCCTATTAATAGTGTCGACCTCTACCATTGCCTTAAAATAGGCTACCGTACCACACAATCCAAAAAACTCCTTTCCTAAAACATTGGGCTGCTGGGTGGTTACCTTTGCAATGGGAGCACTCATGCTTAAATCTGCATGTGGTGCTCCACTTTCATTAGCTCTCATTAAAGAGCCAGCAAACACCTGACTTTGCCTCAGCCGACTGCCTGGTTCAATGTAAGCTGCCAGCTACTGACTGAAAGGGTGACGGACGCTGTGTCATCATTAATGACAGTCACAAGTCCATCTACATACATCCCCAAGACATATGCTTATGTACCGCCAACCTCTGATGAAATCCCTCATAGTGCCACCACGCTAGGTCCCCACACATCTTATAGACTTCTCAAAATGGTAGACAGATACTTAAATAGGCCTGGAGCCAGTTGCCAAATGTCTTAGGGATCTGTGTCTTATCCCATTCCTCGGCTATAGCCTCACTCTGCTGTCAGACATAGTGACCAAGTCCTTAAATTCAGGCAGCAGGGTCACAAAGTCCACACATTTCCCTTTTCCATATTCTCTTCTTGACCGCCACTCCTAAGTGCAAACTTAACAGGGCCAACATAGACGTACTGTATATGCTTCCATAAATCTCCCATCCAGGACTTTTTGGCTAACCTCATCTGCCACAGCCAGTCCACTAACACCTGTTAACTGTGATGAAAGCCCTTAACCAGCAGAGGGTGATGGATCTCCCAAGGGGATAGCTAAAGATACCTCCAACCTTTAATTTGAAACTACCCAATACCCAAAACTTATACCAATTCACCACTAGAACAATTCAAATATGTGACAATCTGTATTAGAAAGCAATCATTGTAAATCAGAACAATATCATACAGTATATGTGACATCCTGTTTTTACACACCGGATTCAAACCTAATAACAATATAATAATGTAATTGAACTGGAATTCTTACAGTGGGGAATCCCTAACCTGGCGAGAGGAGGAGGAGAGGGAAAGAGGCTGAGCCACATTGGTGCCTTCTGAGAGGCCACAATAGAAGAGGAGGTCCATGATGCCGGTGTGTAATGGAGTGCTCACCACAAACAGGGCGTGACCGCGGGGCCAAGGTGGGGATTGACAATTCACCAACCTCCAGCCGCGAGCGCGCGTCCAGAGTGTAGATTGGTCGTGGTACCCGGGTCGGGGTTTGAGAGGTCAGAAAGGTAGCAGATACTTGCCGTAGTCGGGTTGGAGAGTTGCGGATCTTCGAGGGTACTTGCTAAGGTCGAGGTTGGAGAGGTGCGGTTCATCGTAGATACTTTGCCATAGTCGCGGGTTGGAG
The DNA here is from genome assembly GCA_036426205.1 of Ascaphus truei. Taxonomy (NCBI): domain Eukaryota; kingdom Metazoa; phylum Chordata; class Amphibia; order Anura; family Ascaphidae; genus Ascaphus; species Ascaphus truei. Next base: position 12,188 of record WSYH01000115.1, on the reverse strand, counting down.
AGGTGCGGATCGTCGTAGGTAAGCCGGGGTCAGGAGTAGAGAAGAGCGGATTTCAGAGAAATCCAAGGTCAGACAAGACAGGAAGTGGATACAAGACACGGGTTCACTATGCAAGGAGGCAGGAATTGCAGTCAGGACTTCGCACAAATGAAGTGTTATGCTCAGCCAACTTGCCAGAGGGCTGGCTGAGCATATAAAGGGCGATGGTCCAATGAGCTGCAGGCTGGGATGAGACTCACCAGTATTACTCGCACTCACCAGTATTCCTCACTGAGATTGGCTTGTAGGATGTCAGCAGCAGGTATGGGGAATAGCCCTGAAGCCAGGAGATGATTCGGCACGTGCGCCCGCCGACCACACATAGCGTGTGTGCGCTGCATGCCGGTAACGTCACCACGCAGGTGTAGCCTGGAGACAGGACCAGCAGGGATGATATTACCTCCAGCAGGGGATCCGCGCGTGCCCCTAGGCTGACAGCTGGTACCAGCAGATGTGTGAGACGTGTCGCAGGTGGAGGGGGAAGTGGGGCACCTGATTGCGGGTTGGGGTAGGTGCAGAGCGCGCAGAGTGCGCTGAGCACGCTGTGGATCACGGATCCTGACACGGTGCACACGACAGAGCCTGTGAAGAGCAGGGGGAGCAGGAGGAGCATGAGGCTGTTGGCAGCATCTACACAGAGGAGGTCAGAGGTAGCAGCAGCATGTCAGCATGCAGGAAGGTCTTACAGCACAGAGGAGGGGCATCAGCAGGAGCAGAGAGAGGAAGCTGCAGAACCACCTGGAAGAGGGAGTGCTGGCACAAGACAGATGATATCTGGTTCAATGGAGGAACTTCACCTTCAGGAGGGAAAGAATGAGGTCTCAGGAACAATTCTTGCATCAACGGGTAAAGTATCATCATATCAATCCCCTGGGAGCATATTAGGTAAAATGGGTTCCCTAAATACAGTGTTGATAAAATTATCAGAGGCATCAAAAACGCAACAGCACCCTACACTAAATCCTCAAGTAGCAAATATTTGCATTCCCCAGGAACAAGAGGGGTCAGGGATTGAGTTTAGATTGAACTCACAGTCAAGGTGCTATTCGAGTCTCTGCTTCTCCGTCTGTGTCCAAAAGTTTGTTTTAAGGGTGCTTTAGCTTGCAAAGCACCACCGTTAGGCTCCCTGTACTGCTGACGGTAAAAGAAAAAATTTAGAGAGGTGAATATATTGTCATATATATTATATACTGTGTATTATTATTATTACCTTCCGCAAAGGATTTTGAATGACATAATGAGAGAAAATGGATGATGGGTCTGAGGGAGAGCGGCGTAGACCAGTGCAAAGATTCAATAATTGGTAGCAGGCATTTTGCATTTATTCCAGTCTAATTGGTGAAAAAAACCCACTAAAATGTAGTCAAATGTTTAGAAGCATACAAAAATTGAGGGGAGGCGGAGATTTTTGTGTTTTACGTATTCCGAGCAATTCAGACAAACATTATCAGTATTCCCTAATCTTACCTGGGGAATGAAAGAGGTAGATCTTTGGCTATTCATGAGGATCCCCCAGTGTAATCCTCCCTTTCAAGCAGCCTCTGGGTCAAAGAGATTTAGCAGATCTGTGGCATTTTAAAAAAGGAGCGTGTTGGATCTTCAACGAATCTTTTTGTATGTGGTAAAATTCTTGAAAATGTAACACGAATGGCCAACATGTGCAGATGAACACCCCTTATTTCACTGTTTAAAGTGGTCAAGTAATGCCATACCATGGGTACATAACAGAAAATATATGGGTTAAAAGTGAGGTTGCCAGTGAAATTGGGAAAGATATTGCCTTTGTTAGCCGAGTATCCAGACAACCAGAAAGCCACTTTAATTAAAGAAGGTTTCACATCAGGTTTTTATATTTCCTCAGTAGGTATCCCAAACTGGCATTGGTGTCCAACTTTAAATCAGTGGATGAACATTCTGAGGTAGTGAAAAATAAATTAGGAGAATAATTATCATTGACAGAGTAGCGGGCCCATTTTTGGTTCTGCCTTTTCCAAAATGTTGTTAGTCACCACTGGGTATTTTACCAAAAAAGCAGCCTGGAGTCCCTCAGCGACAGGGCACCTGACTGCAGGGACTAGGCTCCCCTCTCTTCCCTCCCCCTCCCCCACACCTTTGGTGCCGGTTCACGTGCTGCTTCCCCTCTCCCCTCCAGCTTGGCTGAATTGCATGCTGTTTCCCCTCCCCTTCCCCAGTGTCACGGGGGGGCGGAGCTAAGGGATTCAAAGGAGCGCAAGGGAGGGAGGGCAGTCTGGTCCCTGAAAAGAAGTTCCCGCCCACCCGTCCCTTTGTTTGTGTAATACCATGACAATCATATAATATATTGTACATTATGTTGTATTTTCTTCTTTTTCAGAAATAAGTATACTGTACATGGGAAGGATGTTGATCTAGGGAGTAATCTGATTGCCAATTCTTGGAGTCAGGAAGGAATTATTTTTTCCCCTTGTGTTATATCATTATTTTTTTTGTTTTTTTTGCCTTCCTGTGGATCAAAATACTGTAGGTGAGGGTACAGGATGGAGTATCTGTCTAAATTTAGCATAGGTTGGACTTGATGGACGTATGTCTTTTCAACCTCATCTACGGTGTAACTATGTTTGAGGTGGGCACTGCATGGAATGTGTTGCCTACGTCACAGCGGCTGTTGGGGGGTAGGTGTTCGTTAACCATGCCAGCGGGGGCTCTATGGTGCACATAACCCCTAAAGCCTTGTGGTGGCTGGGATTAACGAGTCAGCAGGGTTCATTTGTGCGTGATTCCCTGGGCCCAGTATCGCTTAACGGCCGGGCCATCGGGCGCCCGGCTTGGTGGGTGTGCGGGCCTTGGTTGGTGTGCCATCGGCCTTTACCCGGGGGGAGAGCACACTGGCAGGGTTGGCACTTACCAGGGTTTATTTGTGTAAATAAAGCCATGGCCTTTGTACCTCCAGACCCTTTGTTGTGTATTTATTTATATGTGGGTTGGGGGAGGGAAGGGGAGCTTCCTCGCAGGCTCCAAGGTCAAGGAGACACGTTCCTTTAGATTGATACATGATCAGTTTTTCCACTTGGAGAATCTTTAAACAATGGTATAGCTAGAGAATTTTTTTAAGTTTCCTATGCATTATTTGATCAAGCTCTTGTGTGCATGGGGCACTATTGCCTAAGGCTGACATCGAGTCGACATTTAGCTTATTACCCATTCATGCAGAATGTTTCAACATGTTAGGTTTTCAGTATGAAGGATGTCATTATTTTGATAAGTGCTCGCTGATGGGGTGTTCATTATCATGTTACTACAGCTCAACCCCGTTATAGCGTGATCCGCTATAACACGGAATCGCTTATAACGCGGTGTGAGTGTGGACCCCGAATATTATTATTATTTTTTTTATAAACTTGACACACACATACACAAACACACACACACCCCTTCCCCTACCTATGGTGGTGCTCGGGCTGCTCGGGAATGTGCTGGGGCTGCCGGCGCCCATGCCTCACTCCTGCCACCTCCCTTGTTCCGATCGGGCGCGCGGTGGCCATTTTTTTATAAATTTGCGTGACCCTGGTTATAACGCGGTCTGATTGGGTGGCCCAGAGGACCACGTTATAATGGGGTTCAGCTGTATTTTGAGGTGTTTGTGTCTTTTTTTGCAGTGGGTATTCAAAATGGAGAGCAAGTGCATCATTCCCTGGTTTGATTACTTTTTATTTGCAGGTCCCAAAGAGAGGTATGCTAAAGGTTTTGATTAACTTTCCAGTGGATTGCTAAACAATTTGCGGTGCCCTTAACAGCTGAAAAGACAATAGGCCCTACTGAAAATCTTTAGACAAGTTGCAGAGGTTAAGGGAACTAGTGTCTGAAACACTGGAAAAAAATAAGGTTGGGCTCGAACAGCTACAGTCATTGTTGGGACTTTTAGCTTTTGCGTCTCAAATTATGCCAGTTGCTAGGGTATTTTCTGGGAGATTATTATCTGCATCACCAGGATTTAAGAATCCAAACTGGCATATTAGAATGTCTAGCAAAATGAAAGATGACATTAAGGTATAGCTTACTGTACCTTTTTAGAAAATTACAATGGCTGCTCCTGCTGGAAAGAAAGTGCATAGATAATGCAGACTTTATGCTGTTAATGGGTGTGGCAGGTTGTGCAGGTTACAGCACATACTGGAACGGTCATTGGTCAGTTAGGCAATGGCTGATAGTACGGTCAGATTTGTGTTTTACAAAAAATATAATGCTGTTGGAATTATTCCGCTTCTTGGTCTCATTGGAAATATGGGGTTTGCAGTTTCAGGGTAAAAGGATGCTATTTATCTGTGACAACCTGGGAGTAGTAATAGCAATAAATACACTGAATGCCAATTCACCCCCAGTAGTGAGATTATTGAGACATATTGTATACAGGTTTCTGGAACTGTATATGTGATGCAGAGCTAAGCATATTTTAGACGTTTCTAAATTAATAGCAGATACATTATCTAATTTTCAGTGGGAAGCATTCTCGAAAGTAGCTCCGCAGACAGGGAGGGTTGGAGATGTCCCCCATTCTTGTGGGATTTAGTACTACCACAGTAGGTAATTTAATAAAACAATCTTTGTCACAGGCAACTTGGTCGGCATATATAAATGTGGGGAATAGCTGGCTGAAATGTAAGAACCAGTTCATAGAATTAGACGCTGACGTTACAAGGGACTCTCATACAGTATACTTCCTTTTTCCTTTGCTACAAGAAGGATTATCAGTCGCGGCCATTGCTAAGAAAATAGCGGGATGGTTTTCTTCCTTATAATTGGCGGGACAAAAGGATTGGACAAAATCCTTTTTAATTAAGAAGCTTTTCAAAGGTTATGCAAAAGTTAGAACAATGCGTGACAAAAAAAGTCTTGTAATGCCAGGCTTGATGATTAAGATTTTTGAAAAGGTGGATTGTGTTTGTTTTTGAACATTTGAATATACCTTATTTAATGCAGTTATTTGTTTGGCATTCTTTGCAGCCCTAAGCATCAGTAAGCTCATTTGAGATAGTAAAAATCCCTCAGGGTCTGTTAATTACTGATGTGGAGATAACAGATTAGTCAGTGTATGATATTATGACATTCAGTCAGTTGTGGATAAGAGCAGGAATGCATCTAGGTAGTTTCCCAGGAAGTTCGATTTGTCCAGTACATAATATGAAAGCATTTTTAAGGTGCAGTCCTGAGGTTCAGGGCCCTCTATTTGTGTACAAAGATAAGTCAGTGCTAACCAAGTTTCAATTCATTTATGTTTTCAAGTCTTGTTTAAAGGTTTTGGCTATTGCTAATAAGGACGTTTGTTCACCTTCATTTCATATAGTAGTCCAGACTGCCTCTCTGCCTCCTGTCACATAAATCCTTAGTAGCTACAGGCTGTGGCAGGCTATCCTAGGGGTATTGTCCCCCCCTCATGGTGACTCTCTGAGTGGCTGGAGAGGTGGTGACACAGGATCTGTGTATAGCCAATAATGGTGCAGACTTTGTGCCCCCCTCTTCTGGTGTCTCAGAGTGGAAGTGCTAAAAGAAAGAGCTTCTCTTTTACCCCTCCTAGGGAAAGGAGGTGTGTGCAGTTTCCTCCTGGCTGGGGTGAGACATGCCAGTTAGTCCCTCCTGGGCTGACCGTCAGAGAGAGAGATCAGAACTGAGAACATGGCCTCAATATTATTAGAGGGCCAAGCATCATCCAGAGGTCTGTGACCCATCTCAATCTATCTGTATCCGCTGCATAACACCATCAGTGGCTGCTAAATAAAGCATCCCTTTTTATATACCCCTGCATGAGTCTGCAGTCTATTGGGTAGGGGTATGGAAGAAGTCTGCCCTGGCAGGGACTTTCTCTGGAATCCTAGAGGCCGCTAGAGCTGGAGGCGCTGACACCCTGAGTGGAACCTAAAGATCACCTAAAGCCTGTCCTGTTACCCCACAACACTGTGGACACTCAGCTCTCCTGGACCCTCACAGGTATGACCGCACCACAGATATCAGTAGCCAGCAGTACATCTTCCAGAGAAGGGGGGGAAACAGTGCTACATAGGAGCAGCAACAGAAGCTGGACGCCTGGGTTTAAATGATGCAATCATTAAAAGAATTGGACGCTGGGAGTCAAGGGCAATTCAGGTTTTATATAAGACCTAATTTGGTGTTGCAATAATCACAAATGTATGTTTTTTTTGGTGTGAGGAGTGTGATTTGGATAATAGGACATTCCTTTATCCATTGGGCGGCTATGAGAGCAAGACATCGTTCATATGGTTATACCCCTGAGGAAGCAAATTTATTTCATGAAACGCATAGGGTGACAGTATTTGGAAGCGTTTGAAGTGAGGAGGTGACTGCCTGGGACTGCCGTGATTACTGGGACTACCGTGAGTTGCCGTGACTGCTAGTGTCGGAGTTATAACAGGGAGATCCCTTAATAACGGGAGATGGAGCAGAGTGCGACTACAGCGGGGAGCATGAGGATCAGCTGCAGAGAGGCACAATACATGCATATCAGATGTGGGAGGCTCGCGGCGTCATAGTGCTGAGACGTGTAGCGTGTTACGCGAATCCGGAAGTAATCAGCATACGGGATCGGAGCATGATGATCTGGAGCCACAATGAGGTAGACCAACGCAGAGACACTTGGACTCGACGGACCCCGAGATCAGAGACAGAGGCGGAGATATCAGAAGTCACTCTCACATACAGTATGCAAGGTGCTTAAAGAATAGAATAATCCATGAGTGCGATTTCAAAAGTCAATGCTTGTGTGTGTTTATATTAAATTTTAATAGAATTGCACTATTGCATCTTTTTCTTTTTTTTATGCATACGAGGAAAACTCTTCATGATTGAAGTAAACTTCACCCTTCCAAGGAATTTTCATCCTCTCATTCTACAAAATAACCATGTGAGTTCTGTGGTTTACAGTATTGTGTGTTCACTGTAAAGTTATATAGCTCATTGTCATGCAGAGGCATATAATCACTCAAGATTTTATATGGTGATATCAACAGCATGAGGTGCTCTCTGGAGATTCAATGTCATATCTCACAGGAACATCACACTGGTGTATATAAATAACATATATTTATATATCAATACCAATCAAAGTATATACAGTACTATACACTCTTTTGTGTTTTTTTCTTTATTCACATATTCCACTAGTCACAGAATAATGAGGACCAGTGCCAAGGAGGACCATTGCTTCAAACATTGTTCATATGGTACCAATCTAGGTTTTGCAGGCAAGAAGTGGGCAGTGGTTTGGACACAAAGGACAAATGGAAGCACATTTTGCCATAACTGCTGCTGAACAAGAATATATTTGTTTTGCCAGATGTGATATGTATTCACGCGGGGGGTAATAACACTGATAATGTGTAAACTCTGGAATTAATTCATACAATGAAAAGTGATTTGTTAAAAGTTGCTATCGCATTCCCTAAGGCAATATTAATGTGGCCAGAAGTGGTGCCACGGTTAGTTTGATTGGTTCAGAAATTTTTACAGCCTTTAGAGCGTTGTAAGATGAAGCTGAACAAAGCAGAGGCAGGGTTTGTTACATCTTTTTCGGATAGTGGGTGAGACATTTTGAGCTAGAAGCTGGTAGTGAAGGTCTGTAGAGTAAGGATATAATACATTTATCAGATATTGTTTTAGATATTTTTAATGTATGGATTCAAGAAGGGCCAGAAAAAGCTATATTTATGTTGGAAGGGCCGAGTCCAATTTAAGGTATTAATTGGCTCGGCTGTGTGTTCATTTTGTGCATGGTTTCAGGAATTGTTAAATTGCTTGTTTGGTTGTGATGGCAATGGCGTCTCCTGGGAGGAAAGAGGTTAACGTCATTATGTAATGGTTTGAGTACTGTATTGTTGTGATTGTTTAATAAATTGTGCTGTAGCCTTACCACTACCTTAAATTTGTGTCTGGGTAAAGTTTTTCAATTAAACTAAGTTTAGTTTAAAGTGTAATGCCATACAGTTCCCATTGCATTTCTGCGCCACTTTCTCATGGATTTGTACCTCTCTGTAGCCATACCGCATGTCCAAACGTTATAAAAACTGTTTTTTTTATGTTATTTGGTTGTGGCTCTACAATTACGTGCCATATGGAAAAAAAATTTACACAAAGGAGGCAAACTTGCAAAATTACATATTCACCTGCTTTTCATGAAGCTAGGAGATTTCAAATCACCCAGAAAGTCAAAGCTGTATGATTTTTATAAATATACAATGCTTAAAGTACAGGACGGAAAGTACTGATTTTTATCTCGTCAAATTGCACAACATTTTTTTCCCAACTTTGCATTGGAAATAATCGAAGTTTAATTAGAAGGCTCCAGTGAATCAAGGAAAAGTGAGCACCATATCCCTACTCGGACAATATCTATCCTGTGAATCAAGCCAAGTTTGCTGTTGTCAGGAGTATTATATGCCTTTAAGTACAGTACAATGTTCATTCTGCAATCCTTTGCTGGATTCTATGGGGCCTATTCAGGTAGCTTCAATAAGTGACTTAACACTTGTTAAGAGCACTTTCTATGCAATTTTGCATCCATAGCTATACAGAAAGCTTTTATAACATGTCAAAATCTCTTCGAAATGGCTTTTTAATGAGTGTTAGCACTCTTGCTCAGACAAGCCGTGTGGCAGCTCACTAAATGCCCAAACTTGCATTATTTTGCCAGTAACTACTATTCAGGTAGCTTCAATATGCTCATTGCACCTTAAACCCGCATATTTTGTTTCCGCCACCTAAAGGGTGGTGAGATCGAGTTCGCTATGCGCATATGAAGGAGTATCAATTCGTTTTACTACATACTGTTGGATTGAAGCTGGGGGTCTCCGGAGCTGACTTACATTCATTTGCTTCAATCATATGTAATAAAAATAAAATGACAGGCTAGTTTCATTAACTTACTGTCTAACAACAAAGGTAATTAAGGGGTTAAATAGCAGTAACTGTTTTTTTTGGTAGTAGAGGGGGTGCATGAACTTGTAGTTGCCAAAGGGTGGGTATTTAGGTCTCCCAGGGGAGATGCCGGGTAGTAACGCTAAAGTAATTGAGGGGTTAAACCCTCACGCTACCCACCCAGGAAGCCTAAACACCCAGCCGGGAAAAAGACCACCTTCATAGTTCCCACAGGGTGGGTGGTTAGGCCTCCAGGGAAGGTTTAACCCCTCTCTTACCTTAGCGTTACAACAGCTAAAATAATGATGGGGTTAACCCCTCCTGCGTGGCATAACCAAAGGGGGGCAACTGCCCCCTTCACCCACCCCCTCCACCACCAACACTACACACAGGAATGGACAAAAGTCCTATTTGCCAAATATAGTTAATATTGCTTTTGCCCGTTCAAATATACAGTACATTGCAATCAAATAAAATACAATACAAATTACAATACTATAAAAAAATACACTTGCCATTTAATCCATTGATTGTCACTGTGGTCACTATACTCTCAATGGGGCACAGATAGCCACATTGGCAAGCAATGAGCACATTACTACCCACCCCCTCTACCCCCATCACCACCCATACAAATGGGCAAAAGCCCTAGTAGCCAAATATAGCTAATAGCACTTTTGCCCATTTGTGATGCCTAAAAACAAAATATGCAATGAAATAAAATACACATTACAAAAAAAAAAACACTAGCCAAGAAACCCATTGATTGTCACTGTAGTTACCTATGCCCTCAATGGCGGCATAGATAATCACATTGGCAATCAATAGGCACCCTAATTTTTTTTTAAATAAACAACACATTACAATACAATAAAACTAAACAGTAGCCCAAAAATGCATTGATTGTCACTGTGGTTATCTATGCCCTCAACGGGGGCATACTGTTGCAACAGTGACAATCAATGGGCACCCGATAGTCAATCAAAGTGTTTCTTACCATTGCTGGGATGAAGGCTCATTCTCCTCATCCAACTGCGGTACCAACAACTCGACCCATGAAGCAATGAAGCCTGAAGGCTGAATCAACCTGTATGATGCACAGATTTCCATGATCCTCCATTGTTTGAAGAGGAGTCACCGGTGAGTAGATCGTCTTATCTTCTTTCTTATCTTGTTTTTTGAACAGGTCCAGGAGATTTTGACTCACCATCTTCTTCCTGTCAAATGAGACATATATATAGCATGTGACGTCACATTTTACAGACACATGGTACATCCACCAATCCGCTTGGTGGATGTGCCATGTGCCATGTGTCTAGGCATCAGGTTTGGCAGGGAATTACTTTTCTACCAAACTTGTTGGAATCCCATGGTACATCCACCAATCCGATTGTCATGCCTTCCCTTTTTGGGGTGATGTGATGTCACCCTAAAGGGAGGGAAGCACATGGTACCTGATGGGTGGGCTTACCTCCAAGATAAGAAGTAACAGGACGGCCTTCATCCTGGCATAGGTACTGTAAGTACAACTTTTACGGGTGGCTGATTTATTTTGAATAGACAAATAAAATTACAGGCTAGCTTCATTATCTTAATGGCTAACCACAATGGTAATTAAGGGGTTACATTTTTACCTGGGTTTTGCCCATTACTATGTGAGGGGGTGGGTAGCAGGGTGCCCGTGGGCCGTGACGCGGGACATTTAAACTTGCAGAAGATACCGGCACCTGATATGGAGGCCTGTACCTTTGGAAGCAGGGGGTCCCAAGACCTTAAATTAATGCGGTTCAGCTCCGGAGACCCCCTGATCAATACTATGTTAATAAAATTTTAATAAAAGCAGTGCAATCGCCTTTAAGAGCTGTGCAGAGAGATGCGGTATCTCCGCACAGCTCTTCCAGACTTTTCAAACTGAGTGGGCCTGCAGGGACCCCCACTGTGTTAATCCGATGGGCAATTAGTCTGGCTGCAGAATCTCACAGAAATGTTGCAGCGTATACTGTGAGATAACCACAGTATTTTCCCAGGCAAGTCGTTGGATACTGGTGGCTGCATCTGTATCGCTTTAAAAGAAAATTTGAGCTCGTGACATTTTTGTACCAAACGGTATTTACCAAGCGATATATCTTACTGAATACCGTTTTTCACAAAATTTATAGCGTTCAGTAGGAACTTATAAACACGTTCGAAGTTGCAATGATGACATTGACGTTACCTGAATAGGCCCCTATGTGTTATTGCACGGCCTCCGGTGTAAAATTGCAAAGGAACAGATCAATTAGTAAAACAATTACAATATGTCCACTATAAATGAGCTCTCTCACATTAGATGGGGTAATAGTATATACAGTATATTTTCTCACTTCCAAAAATGCTCCCACTGCCACTAATAGGTAAATGACAATAGATAGAAAGGTTATGCTCCAATACTGCTGCCCTTGCTGGACTATTCACATGACACAAACACCATTATATTTAATATTACTGTCTGTAATTAAAGTAACCTAGAGCATAAGCAGACTAATAGTATGCATTTTAAAAGAAGACAGTGATTAATTATATACACTATCCTATTTTCTTCTCTAGCTTTTATGCTAATATCTACCATATTTCGAATTTGCCTAAGTATTTTGTGGAAGAAAAAAAAGGGTGTGTGTGCCAAGCACGCGCATGTTACAGATGCAGCAACGAATATCCGAACACTTGCCTTTGAAAATCTGTGGCAATCTCCCAGTAAAAAAAAGAGAGACATCACTGCCGTTCTCCAAATATGTGAGGATATATACAAGTAGGGTGCATACGGGAATAATGCATATATAGAGAGGAAGGAAGGTTATAGATAACCCAAAAGAATCCTATTTGCCCTCACTACCAGAAATAGATGGCTAGGAAAAATTCAATCCTTGGGGAAAGCCCAATAGCCATTTACTAAACATATTAAAATATTTTATTTAACAAATATACAAAAGAGACCACAATGTAGCTACTGTATAAAAGAAACAGGGGGTAGGTACGAGAAAGATGAGTAACCTATATAGCTTATATTGTTGAACAGGGTGTAGCTACCCATCAATTGAGGTGGGAGATGTGAAGTGTATGCAATGATACACAGAGGTCATAAAGATATATCTATCCTCATATGTAGATAGTTATTGTATACTGAAGTGATATATGGTGGTCTTTGAGACAGAAAACATACATAGTATACAATAACTATCTACATATGAGGATAGATATATCTTTATGAC